>JAJOON010008877.1:0-39891 GCA_029582645.1 Solanum megistacrolobum | reverse complement strand
CCCATATTATTAGAGTTTGAGTTTTGTGCATCGTTAGTGTATCTTTTTTTACACTATCGGCTAATGTTGACCTTGCTATGGCAAGTTACCAATTTATTTCTAATTAATTCTATTTTAGAAATTACATTTTTTCCTTTTCTTTCTTTCCTCTTAAGAGTTCATCGTCTTCCTCAATCTCTCAACTAGTACTTGTCCCATAAATCATTCACTATTTCCTTATCTCTCTTAATTAATCTCTTGAAATCTTAAATGGTGAATAGCCAAATGATTTGATTTTTATCAATAAAATTGAAGTCAATTGACTCTACATCATCTCTTGTATCTTTTTAAAAATAAAAAAAAATTATAACCGTATGATGGTGAGACCTTTATATTGATGAATAAAATCACAAAGCTAAGGAGAGTTTAAGCTCGGTCCATTGTTTCAATAGCTGCTTCGCCAAAACTAAGGTTCTAACAAAAACTATGCAAGTTTTGCATAAATTTACAAGTCCAGCGTGATAGACAAAATTAGCTATAACATCTCAACTGGATTAGCTCTATACAAAATAATTCTTCCTCTACTTATGCCTTAGGAACTCCATTTGTATGAGATCAAGTTTGTAAGGTCCGATGGCTATCGATGGTAGGTGAGCATATGCAGAAATAACCAACTTCTCATTTGTAATACTTCATTTTGCCAAGGCATCTGCAATTGGTTGGCTTCCCTATTACAACGTTGTCCTCGCAGGTAATAGTACGTGAAATATTTTGAATACCAGTAATGATATTATTTATTTGTCAAGGGATATTGTAATTATCTTTGATCATCTCAACAACTATCTTTGAATCACATTCTAAGGACAATGTTCAGGAATGTGTATATATCTGAGTTCATCAGTTTTATTACTAGCGAGTAAGCTTCTATTTCGTCTTCGTCTGTACCTGAAATGCAGTAACGCGAATTTTATAGTAAGTTAATACTAAATCATAAAGATCACTATGTCAACTGAGGCTTTGTGGCATTGTACTGCGTAAGTTGGGAGAGTTGGCAAAATAGCCACTCTAAAGACTTAATGTGACATTAAGGGTCGTTTGGTACAAATATTGATAATGCCGGGATTAGTAATGCAGAGATTAGTAACACAAGGATTAGTAATGCATAGATTAATAATGCAAGAATTATTTTTTGTCAAGTGTTTGGTTCACTACTTTCCACTTAATTTTGTGTTTGATTTAAAACTCTACAAAAAATTTCTTTCCTATTATACCCTTGTGTTATTATGAGTGTTTATTTCATGTAATTGAGTCAAGGTAGATAACCGCCGGACCAGACTTTTTTTTTTTGTAGGATTTTTATTTCATTTAATTAGTTAAATCAAATATATATATATATATATATATGTGTGTGTGTGTGTGTGTGTGTGTGTGTGTGTACATAAAACTGTTATTAATTATAAGGTGTGATGTACTACTAAGAATTAAGATCATTAATGGCACAATGTATTTCTATTTTTTTGTTGGTCAAGTATATCTCAATCTTAACATAGATTTAAGACTACTTAAATTGTTCAATACCTAAAGCTTATTTTTTTTTTTTTTAAAAAAACAAATAGTTCAAGCGGGTAATCGACAAACTATCTTGAATAAAAAAACTTCAAGAAAAAATGGAGAAAAAAATATTAGTGAAATCATTAAATTACACCAAACGGATTGGAGAATTAAAAAAGAACATTTATAACCATTCCAATATAAATAAAAAGGAAATTAAATTACAAAATAAATTTAGAAAAAGGAATAAGGGGTTAGTTTAGTCATTTAGGGGTCATATCCAAGGTTTAACAAACCTTGGATTAGTTATCCCTCCATTTTCTAGGGATAAGATAAGACCACATATGATGGATAAGCAATCCATGGATTAAATTAAATGAAGTAACCAAATAATGTTTTAGATGGACTAAATTTTAATCCATGGATTATTCTATCTAATACCGCCTACCAAATGGGTCTTAAGTCACAAGTCTTGAAAAATTAGTGGTATACCCATTAATAATGACATCATCCATGTGCCCTACTTGGGACATAAAAAACACTCTCCTAAGTTTCCATATCTCCACTTTGGTCACCCCTTCTTTTCCAACAAATATGGAATAATATATCTATTTCCAATGTTTAAAATTATTTTAGAAAAAGAAAAAGTCTCCAACAAGCAGCTCATTTTTGCTGCTATTTTTCAATTCCAGTGACTTTTCCAGCCATATTATCCACTTCAAAGGTAAAATCATCATCATCTCCTACTCCATTTTTACTTCATTTTATTTCAAAATCAAGCTTCAAAATGATTTTTCCGCCATTTTAGAAATTTGAGAAATCTTTCATAATCAGTTGATAACTCATTAGTAGATACATTTCTTTAGTTTAAAAGCATTAAAAAATCGTTTCGCCATTGCAGGAGCTGAATTTTGTACCCCGATCTCATCCAGCCGCGTTTTTGTACGGATTTCGTACTTCATAGATCGTTAAAGACCGATACTGTAATCTAGTATCGATATTTGTAGTCTATAATGGCAGTAGCTGAATTTGTTGTTGATGGTGGAGATTATATGAGAGTATGGGAGGAGATTCATAAAAGCTGGAATTGGAAATCTTTTAGTAAGACGATAGTGCCCAATGCGTTACGTCGCAATGGTTCATATGACGATATGATTGCAAGCGTAATTGAGGTCGGTGAGTTAACTTGCGAGCCAAATGACTTGGTGATTTGCTATCAAATGAATGGGAGGGGAAAAATACATCCCACATTCATAAAAAAAATGATCGGCACGTTAGCTTGTACATGTTAGATATTGGGATTGATGGCTCTAGGCCTACATTGAGGATAAACGTCAATGCGAGGCTTCCAATTGAACTAACAAATTCATTTAACGACGACAATGATTCTATTGGAAATGAAAAATTGGGTGATCATTCAAAGGAGAGCTTGGGTGATCATTCAAATGAGAGTTTGGGTGATAATTCAATGAATATACATGATCATCCAATGAATGTGGAAAATCAGCTAGTTGCGGAAGATCCCGAATGCGAATGTTGTGAAGAAATGCAGGGAGAACAGGAATTGAGATCACAATCCAACCATTCCTTCTCCGATGGAACTAATTTATGCATAAATCAAACTTTCATTAACAAGAATGAGTTGCAATTGTTATTAGCCGAAGTGACGACAAATAAGTCTTTTGATTTTGCTACTTTGAGGAGTTGTACTAAATATTTAAAGGTGAAATGTGTATCTCACAACTGTGCATGGATGTTGCGAGTGAGGAAATATGAGTGTTCGGATAGATTTCGTATCTACAAGTACATTGGTGAGCATAGTTGTGGCGTTGAACATGCCAACAGTAGCCATAGAAAAATCTCAATCAAAGTCATTGCTTCACTTTGTGTAAATATGTATCGTGATGGCAAGGGTCCAAATGTTAAAGAGATTCAAAGGGCTATGTTTAATTCTTTTCGTTGTAGTCCAAGCTATTAGAAATGTTGGAAGAGAGGTGTGGTTGCTAAGGAAATGGTCCGAGGGACAGCGGAGAACAGATATTCATGCTTACCGGCTTTTTCCTACTTGTTCGAGACACTTAATGTTTGTTCTAGCTATTCTATCATGGTAAACAAGGATAGTCATAGGTTCATGTATTATTTCTTGGCCTTTGGTGCTTGCATTAAGGGATTTGCCCACATGAGAAAGGTAATTGCGGTCGATCGTACTCATTTAAATGGTAAATACGAGGGCGTGTTGTTGAGCGTTGTGGCACAAGATACATAAAATCATGTCTATCCAATTGCTTTTAGTATCGTGGACAAAGAGAATGATGCATCTTGGACATTCTTCTTTGAGAAATTGAAGGAGATTGTGGTCGATGAACCAGGTTTGTGTTTTATCTCCGATAGACATAAGAGCATTGCCAACGGTATTGTGAACGTTTACAATCATGCTCACCACAGATATTGTATGAGGCACCTCGGTGAAAATCTCCGTGTAAATCATCATTGTGGAGATTACCTTTATCTTTACTACAATGCGGCAAAGGCTTATTCCTTGGAGGAGTTTGACAATCATTTTGTAGAATTCAAGAACAAATGTCCTGCGGTAGCCGTCGTCCTTGAGTATGATATTGTTTTTGAGAAGTGGAGCAGGGCACATTTTCCTGGCAATAGATATGATGTGATGACCATAAATATCGCCGAGTCACTCAATGCTATGTTGATAGACGAAATAGAGTATCCCGTGGCATCAATATTTAATTCGATTGCTAAGAGGTTTGGAGAATTATTCAGGGAGAGGCATGCATATATCCTTAAATCAATGGGAATCAATGGGTAATAAAATGGTGCCTGCTGCCGTAAAACTTGCAAGAAAAAAATGATAGAGGGCGACTCCTTATATGTGGAGAACGTAACCGGGGACAACAATCAATTTACCATGTTCCGTGCAGGTGTTACTGCCTATGTGGACCTATTAGAAAAGTCATGTAGTTGTAGAGAATATGACTTGATCAAGATACCTTGTGCTCACGCGATGACCTCTTTGCGATCGAAGCATGGAAATGAGTATGGTATGAGCATTTATGAGTACTCTTCACCTTTGTATAAAGTTGAATCATACCTCCTTGCATACTTAGATTCTATTAATGTTGTCCCTCTCGAGTCGAAATGCTCTAAAAAAATCAAAATATTTTGTACTAAAATTGTGACTATTTTTAATGCACCAAATCAAACAATGCTTAAGAAATAATCTAAGTATAACTAATCCAACTATAACTAATACAAGCATTATTTGCATATACACTCTACCAAATGAATCCTTAAAGAATTGTCAAAAGAATCAGATGTTACCATTGAAAAAAGTAGCAATTTGAACTTTTTTTACCGTTGTAAAATTTGTATATCTAAATATTTACTGGTTATCAAAATATATAAACTGTTTATACAATCGATACATCTCTATGTCCGTGGTGTATGTATGACCAATGAGATTTACACTCGGACATTAGTAAGGTATATTTGGGTTTATATCTATGTTAAAGCATTGACGATACTTCACCTACTAGAATCTGACACTTTTATATAGACCAAAACTAGTAGAATTTAAAAAAGATAACAATTAATTAATAATAAATTATATTTTTGAAATTTATCCAATTAAATAAGTTTAAACAAGTCATATGATCATGTAAGAGTACACATAAATTTGGTGTAGTGCATAGTGATGTACGAGGAAGAATTGTGGTTATACAATCAACATCTTTAGAACAATGTTTGAGAAAATATAAGTATGTTATGAGGATGTCACTTGTTCAACCACACATTATTGATTGTCACCCCAATTTATGTGGGCTCATACATGATCACATGCTTATGCTGTAAAGATGTTGATTGTATAACCACACATAACTATTCCTCATTCATATTTGTGCTTTCTTCACACATTAGTTTGAAGATGTTGATTGTATAACTACAACTCTTTCTCATACATCATTTATCTCCACCCCAATGTACGTGGACCCTTACATGACTTTTTAAAACTTATTTAATTGAATAAATTTCAATAATATTGTTTATTATTAGTTAATCATTCTCCCTTTTAAATTATACTAGCTACGGTCTATATTTAAGTGTCATATTCTAGTAGGTGCAGTATAGATCATTTTTGGATCATGATATCAACCCGTATATACCTTATTAGTGTTGAAGTGTAGATGTCGTTGGTACAATCTAAACCAAGCACATGAAAAAGTATCGACTATCTTAATTATCTATATATTTTGACCAACAGTGACAATACTCAATTATCCAAGTTTTACAATGGTAACTAAGTACAAATTGCTACATTTCAACGGTAAAATTTGCTTTTTAGTGTATAAAAAGAAGGATTCATGAACTCTTCCATCCTGTTCTATTTTAAAATACTTAAACATCTCTTTTTATTATGTCTCAAGCATCTCAAATGTCCAATGCAAAAAAGTCTTACGTTTTTCGTTGTGGTAATTTAGCTATGTTGAGGACGTCACACACCGATTTGAACCCAGGTCGATAATTCTTTAACTGTGCAATTGGTGCATGCTCTTTTTTTAAATGGCTTGAAAATGATTCATCAACGAGAAACCCATCAAAATTGAGTCCGGGACTCGAGACATCAAATTTTCAAGGTGTTACCAAATTTCAAATATTAGAAAGGCTTCGAGACTCCGAAGAAAATAGGGATTTGCTATTGAGTTTAATTCAAAAAGGTCGAAGAGCAGAGGGATCACTTTAAAGGATTGCTAAAAGACACCGAAAGAGATAGAGATCAACTAAAACAAAAGTTGATATTGACTGAAGAAAAAGAGAAAGGCCTAAAAATAATATTGTATGGTTTGTTGATAGTGGTTGCTTTTTGGAAATGTGTAACATGGATGCAATAGTACAATCTTATATCTTTTACTCATGTAGTAGTACAGTCTATTAATAAAATGAAGTATTTTTGAAATTGGTAAGACAATGCATTATGTATACAATTTAAAGTCGATAATTGGCAACAATATCCATCAAAACAAAAATAACATTTACATGATCCAACTGTCTTAAATATCACTTCAAAAACCAACTACTTCACCCGCCAAAGACTAATTATCTTAGAAACCATCTGTCTTAAAACCCACTTCAAAAACCAATTGTCTTAAAAAATCAATATCACAAATACCTTACTCATCACCATTTAGCTCACCTTTGAGCTCCATAACAATACTCATCACATCCACTTAATTTTCATCACTGCCTTCTTTTCCCTCTTCTGCCAAGCCTTCATCTACCTTCTCTTCCAGCTTCTCCTGTTCTTTTTCTTCTTCCTTCTCTTCGATCTTGTCACACCCCGAGCCTACACCCTGGCGGGATTGGCACTCGAGAACCATTGTTAGCCCTAAGCGAACCCTTGGTCTGGCTTTCTTACTCAGCGGAAGACTTTACTCAAGATAAATACTTTTAAAATAGTACACTAAACTGCTCAATAAATAACTGAGAATGTAATAAATAACATTCACTGCCAAAGTGGCAACTCAAGTCTCAACTTAACTGAAAAGGAAAAACAAAGATTCATGAACTAAAATCAACTAACTTTGTCTATAAAGCCTCTAAACTTTGAGGGATGTCGGGACAAGACCCCCAATCATCCTAACAACTGAAATAAGCAAGTAATAAAACAAAACATAACCAAAGGGAACCTCCGAATAGCAAGGAGGCTCACCAACTGACTCTGAGTGCTCAACTGGATCAACGATGCGCTGAATGCTGATCCCGGTTACCTGTGTCTGCATCATAAGAAGATGCAGGTCAAATGGCATCAGTACATTGAATGTACGAGTATGCGAGGGGAATGCTAAAACAAGACATAAGTTTGAAAGGAATTGAAGAACTTACCTGGCTCAACATAACTGAACTCATTTCAATACACAATAGTTTAAAACAAGTGCAATATAAGGAAAAGTTGTTTAAAACATGATCTCAACTCTGTTTGTATGCAAAGATATATATAACTCTGAAATGTATGTAAAAATACAATAAACTATTACTTCTATGAGAATTTCTCTAATCGACAACCATCACTTAAGAGCTATTGTATATAAGAATACAATTACTTCTATGAGAGTTTCTCTAATCGACAACCATCACTTAAGAGCTATTGTGATGATAAAACATTTTGCCACATGCTGCCAGGGTCGTCCTATACCTTGCCGAGGGTATGGTACCTGAAGTACTAAGTGGATCCACTAGTCTATGCTAAAAAGCACTAAAGGAATCATCTAAAAAGCATGACCCTTTTCTACCCATGATGGCTACATGCTTTATGTGGGCTGTGAGTTGTCTGAACTCTCCCCCATATCGGTGCTCAATACTACTCCCAAAATATAATATTAGATCTTATGTTTAAAAACATACTTCTTTCTATGGTTTAAGAAAATTGCTCAAAACTTAGCTCAAATGCTATCTTGGAAATCAAAGTTTCCCTTCTTGCTTAATTTTGAAAACATTTACTCTTTTCTGAAAACTAGCTTAAAGGCTCTTTGGAAATCAAAGTTTCCTTACTTGTTTAAATGTGAAAACATTTTAAACTATTTGGGAATACATAGTCCCCATATACTTTTGAAGAAATGAACTTCTACTTTACTCTTTACTGAACTCAAAACTCAAGTCTTAAAACAAAGTTAAATCATTTGTAAAATACTTTTGGAAGACTCTATGAACTTCTCTTGACTTGGCTCTTAACTTCTCTTGACTTGACTCTTAACTGATCCTTGAATTGAATTATGGATTCAAGGATTGAGATTTGTGATAGGAAAGATCTCATGATGTTTAGGAGTGTTTTTAGATAGTTAAACACGAGAAAAGATCAAGAAATCACTGCCTGAAAGTTGGTCCACGACGTGGAGGTGTATTTAAATTTTTGGTCGCGAAAATAACTTTCGAGGCAGAATGGTCTGTGACCGCTCCGCGACAAGAAGAACAAATTGTCAATTCTGAGGAACAGGTCCGCATCGATACCCAGATTCTGCCGACTTGTTCCTTTTTCGTTTTCTAACCCCAAATTGCCTAAATTCAATTCTTTTTCTCTAATTCTCTTTAGATTCAAATACCCAACATATGTACACAAGAATGGAATCAAACACAACTCTAAAATCAACTTTAAACTCTTAAGAACGAAAGTAAATTCAAGAATACACATCAAGAACATTCAAACTTTCAACTTTTAGGACGAATTCATGCTGAATTAAACATGTTTGGCGCATGGGTGAACGAATCCAACACTGTGTGAACTCACATACCTCGTAGGATTGAATCCTTGGCGAAATCCACAATCAAACTTGAACGTTCTTGGTGAATCTTGCCTTTTCTCCTTCTTTCTTCTTTCTCCAAGCCCTAGCGTAGATTTCCAATTTTCTAAACTGACCAAATTTAGTTTTGACCCTTAATTAATTCACTAAAACGAATTAAATTAATTGGGTAAGGAAAAGACCAAACTACCCTTTCAAAATCCGGATTGGACTTTCCTTATTTGAACAACCCAACTTCGAATGGGTATATTTCACTCATACGAACTCGGAATCGCGCAAACTCGGCGGCGTTGGAAAGATTATTCCAAGATCTTTCCTCAGATATCTGGAAACACACCTAACTCATCTTGAGCTAGAAGTTATGGTCATTTGAAGTTGACCAAAAATCCAACTTAACATACTAATTAAAATTTTCCAGATTTTATATTCTTTCCAAAAATGACTATTTCCAATTTTTAACTTCTTTCTAGATATTTTTACTTACGGGGTGTTACAATATATCCTCCTTGGGAACATTCATCCTCGAATGAGCTTACTCTTAGTAGGCTAAGGGTGTAACATCTAACATTCAGCTCAAACTCCCAACAAGCAATGCAAATACAGCATGCAATCTCATAAATTAAAGAGTACTAAGAAGAGAATTAGTACCTTGGTCTGGAATTTCTCTGGCTTCAAAGAGATATGGATACCTCATTTTCATATCTTCTTCAGCTTCCCAAGTAGCTTCCTTAACAAATTGGTTCCTTCAAAGAACTTTGACTGATGCTACTTCATTAGTCCTAAACTTGCGAACTTGGTGATCTAGAATCTGGACTGGAATCTCTTCATAAGATAAGCTATCCTTGATCCCAATATCTTCAGTTTGTATGATCAATGAAGGACCGCTCATGCACTTCTTCAACATAGAGATGTGAAAAAAATGGATGAACCGTGGCTAACTCTTGGGGTAGCTCCAACTCATAAGCTACATTACCTACCCTTTTCGATATTTTGTAAGGGCTAATATACCGGGGACTAAGCTTCCCCTTCTTACCAAATCTCATAACACCTATCATGGGTGATACCTTCAAGTATACCCAATCATCTACTTCAAACTCTAACTCCCTTCTCCTAACATCAGTGTAGGATTTCTGACAACTCTGCGCCGTTTTCAACCTCTCTTGAATCACTTTCACCTTCTCCATAGCTCGATGAACTAAATCTGGTCCTATCAACCCTGCTTCACCAACTTCAAACCTTCCAATGGGAAATCTGCATCTTCTCCCATAAAGAGCTTCATAAGGCGCTATTTGGATGCTAGAGTGGTAACTATTGTTGTAAGCAAACTCAATAAAAGGTAGGTGATCATCCCAATTACCTTTGAAATCAATCACACAAGCCCTCAACATATTCTCTAAGGTCTGAATAGTACGCTCTGCTTGCCCATCTGTCTGAGGATGAAAGGCAGTGCTTAAGTTCACCTTTGAACCCAAGCCTTTTTGGAATGACTTCCAAACTTGCACAGTAAATTGCGCACTTCTGTCTGAAATAATGGAGACCGGAACCCCATGAAGTCTAACCACTTCTTGAAGATACAACTTGGCATAGTCCTCTGCTGTATGGGTGGTCTTTACTGGCAAAAAAGTGGGTTGATTTTGTCATCCTATTGACAATCACCCAAATTGAGTCATGCTGTCTGCGATACCTTGGTAAACCTGTGATGAAATCCATATTAATCATATCCCACTTCCATTCTGGAAGTTCTATATTCTGAGCCATACCACCGGGCCTTTGATGCTCTACTTTAACTTGTTGGCAATTTGGGCACGTAGCAACAAACTCTGCAATGCCCTTCTTCATACTAATCCACCAATAAACTTCTCTCAAATCGCGATACATCTTTGTGGAACTCGGATGAATGGAATATCTGGAGCTATGATCTTCCTCCATGATCCTCTCTTGGAGTTCATCCACCCTTGGTACACACAATCTACCTTGATACCTCAATACACCATCTCCCCCTTGATCAAAAGCTAATACTTTTCGCTTATGAACATTTGCCTTCAATTCAAGCAAAAATAGGATCTTGGTCTTGCTTCTCTTTCACTTCTGACACTAAGGATGATTCAGCCCCATTCATCACCACCACTCCTCCCTCTATGGAATCCATTAGTTGAACTCCCAGTCGTACAAGTATATGCATATCTTTCGCTAACTCTCTCTCTTCTTCCTCAACATGGGCAGTACTACCCATAGACAACCTGCTTAAGTCATCAGCAACAACATTAGTCTTACCGGATGGTAAAGAATACTCATGTCATAATCCTTGAGTAATTCTAACCGCCTCTTTTGTCTGAGGTAAAGCTCTTTCTGAGTAGACACATATTGAAGACTCTTGTGATCAGTGAATACATCAACATGAACCCCATACAAATAATGACACCATATTTTCAAAGCAAACACTACATTAGCCAACTCTAGATCATGGGTTGGGTAATTCTTCTCATGAACTTTTAACTGTCTGGAGGCATAAGTTATAACCTTGCCATTCTGCATTAACACACAACCCAAACCAACTCTAGACATATCACAATAGACAACAAAGCCTTGCGTACCTTCTAGTAAGGTCAATACTGGGTAGTAGTCAACCTCTTTTTCAATTCTTGAAACCTTTTCTCACAAGCTTCAGACCATTGAAACTTCACAGTTTTCTGAGTCAACTTTGTCAAATGAGACGAAATAGATTAGAACCCCTCTACGAACTTTCTATAATAGCAATCCAAACCCAAGAAACTCCTAATATCAGTTGGAGATGTGGGTCTAGGCCAATTATGCACTGCCTCAATTTTCTGAGTATCAACTTTAATTCCCTCTCCAGACATAATGTGGCCTAAGAATGCCACAGACTCAAGCCAAAACTCACACTTAGAGAACTTGGCATACAACTCCTTATCTTTCAAAGTCTGAAGAACTATTTTGAGATGGCTAACATGATCTTCTTCATTCCTTGAATAGATTTGTATGTCATCAATGAAGATGATAACAAACATATCTAAATAAGGTTTGAATACTTTATTCATAAGGTCCATGAATGTCGCGGGCGCATTGGTCAAACCAAAGGACATGACTAGAAACTCATAATGACCATAACAGTCCTGAATGATGTCTTTGGAATATCACATTCCCTTACCCTCAACTGATGGTAGCCTGATCTAAGATCTATCTTAGAGAAACAAGTAGCACCCTGAAGCTGATTGAAAAGATCATCAATTTGCGGAAGAGGATACTTATTCTTGATGGTAACCTTGTTCAACTAGCGGTAATCTATACACATCCTAAGGGAACCATTCTTTCTCACAAATAAAACTGGAGCACCCCAAGGTGAGACACTTGGTCGAATAAAACCCTTATCAAGGAGATCTTTCAACTGCTTCTTCAACTCGTTTAACTCTGCTGGTGCCATTGTGTATGGCGGAATAGATATAGGACGAGTATCTAGAAGCAGGTCTATACCGAAGTCTATCTCTCTCTTAGGAGGGACTCCGGGAAAATCATCTAGAAAGACTTCTGGAAACTCTTTTACTACTGCAATAGACTGAATAGGAGGTATCTCAACACTAGAGTCATTAACTCGAACTAAGTGATAGACACACCCCTTAGAAACTAACTTCCTTGCCTTAAGGTACAAAATGAAATGCCCCTTAGGCACGACTGAACTACTTTTCCACTCTAAGGCTGACTCATTTGGAAACTGGAACTTCACAACTCGAGTTCTACAATCAACTAAGGCATAACAAGCATGAAGCCAGTCCATACTAAGAATGACATCAAAATCTACCATGTCTAACTCAACTAAATCAGCCATGGTACTCTTGTGATTGACGGAAATAGGACAATCACGATAGACCCTCTCTGCTAGAATAGACTCACTAACAGGTGTAGAAACACTGAAGGGTTCACTAAGTTGCTCAGGAATAACATCAAAATTCATCGCAACATACAGAGTTACAAAGGATAAACTCGCTCATAGGTCTAGCAAAGAATAAACATTAAAGTTAAAGACTTGGATCATACCAGTAACAACATCTGGCGAATCCTCTTGCTCTTGGCGACTTGTGATAGCATATAGGCGGTTTGATCCTCCGCCAGTACCGGAAGTAGCCCCTCTAGGTACAGCTTTGTCTGGTGGAGCAACCGAAGAAGACTGGATGCTATTGCCCCCATTACTACTACCCTGCTTGTTCTTTGGACATTCTCGTATGAAATGACCATTTTGTCCACACTTGAAACAACCAGTGGAGCCCTCACTACATGTACCTGAGTGGTTCCTACCACACTTAGCGTAGGCATGAGGCTTACTACCCCCTTGCGCCATACTACCTTGAGAATAGGTAGGCTTGGCTTTGAAATTCTGACTATTGTACTGACTTTTGTTCTTAGGTGCATGTGCACTAGCAGATGATGGAGCATGTCCCTTCTGTTTCTGTTGGAAGGATGAACAGTTGGCATTACTCTTCTGCTCCCCGGACTCATTCCCTGTCTTAGCTCTCTTGTTTTTAAACTCTTCTCTATCCCTTAGCTTCTCTTCCTCAACCTGCTGCACATAGACCTTCAACCTTGATATATCCATATAACCTATTAGCTTTGCAACCTACCTTCCTTACTCGACAAATGAGACAACCCAGCAATAAACCAGCTCATTATACTCATCATATCCGCAACCATCTCCGGAGCATAATAGGATAGTTGGGTGAACTTCAACCCATACTCATGAAGGCTCAAAGAATCCTATTTAAGTGTGAGGATCTCTCGTACCTTAGCCTCTTTCAGTTCTCGGAGAAAGAAACAGCCCAAGAGGGCCTTCTCAAAACAAACCCAACTCGCAGGTAGTGTATCCTCAGCTTGGTTCTTCTTTCATTAATCGAACCAAATCCTAGCGACACCCTTCATTTGGTATGCAGCTAGTTCCACCCTCTCAGTATCAGCAAAGTGCATGACATCAAATACCTTTTGCAGCTCCTCAATAAAGTTCTCTGGATCCTCAGTAGTGGTTGAACCAGTTAAACTTGGAGGGTTCATCCTCAAGAATTCGCAGATCCTCAAAGTGTCAGCCTCTTATTGTCGAGCCCCTCTTTGTTGCCCAACTTGATTAGCCACAGCTTGACTTAGGATCCTTATCGCTTCCCTGAACTCAACATTAGTAACTTCTCCTTGGGGTTGCACTTTAGGTGCATTAGGTACCCCTTGCTCCTCAACATTATGCCTAACAGGACGACCTCTGACAGCTCTTCGTAGAGGCATGATTAACTGAAAAACACACGTAAGCACGAATTAGAAAGAAATTTTTTAGAGATAAACTCTAACAAACGAAATGAGTATGAAAGAAGTGAAGAAATTCCTAAATGTTGTAGCCTCCTAATTATAGATGTGGCGCGCTTCACACCGATAACTAGGACTCTACAGACACGGCTTCGTAGACTCCCTAGGACTCTTGGACTCTTGCTCTGATACCAAGTTTGTCACGCTCCGAGCCTACACCCTGGGAGGGACTGGCACTCGAGAACCATTGCTGGCCCCAAGCGAACCCTTGGCCTGGTCTTCTTACTCAGCGGAAGACTTTATTCAAGATAAATACTTTTAAAATAGTTCACTAAACTGCTCAATGTTGACACCCAATTTTGGCCTAACATTTTCAAAATTTGTAACTTTTAAGTATTATTTATTTAATAGTTCAAGATAATTTTTTTTTATAATTTTAATAAGTTTATCGATAACTATCCTTATTTATCAAAATTTAGGATTTTTTATCAGTTAATTTTAAAATTGCATGTCATTAGTTACGTTCATTTTATTTTTTTTAATATTTATTTTATTTGTTAATATTCATTTTAATATTTTTCACAGTTTAGAAATTCATTCAAATACAGATATTTTATTAAACCAACAATTTTGGGTCATAATCTCAAGCCACAGTTTGAGCCCATTGTAAAATTATTTCCTATATAAGTTTTGATTATGTTAAAAATAAAAAGGGGTGGTGGACCACCACCAAAACCCCATTTCGTTTTTCCCATTTTTCCGGTTAAACCACCATTTTTTCCACCAACAACCATGAATTTTGGAAACCAGCGGCTCCTTCCCTTTTCTTCTTAACCAGACCCAAATCCATTAGAAACTCCACCGGAGCAAACCATCCACCACCAAGCTCCAAAATCATTTCCCTCTCCGCAACCAGACCCAACAACCCCCTTTGTTTTTCTTTACCAGCAAATCAGACCCAAACAACAGCAAACCGAAGAAAAATAACCCAAAACCCCTTCGTCTCCTTAGTTACACCAGACCCATATCGTCATGATACTAAACTCCGACCAGCAAAAACTAAAACCCCGACACAAAGCCGCGAACTCCGAGGAAGCAGCTATTAACGGTGAACTCAAAGCTCAGCCATTTCCTACGTGAGCTCTAAGCTCCAGCAACCCGTGACCACGCTATAACGATGACAAACAAAATTCGAAGCTCCAGACTCCAACTCCGGTAAACAACCAGCTGCTGCAACGTTAAATCCGGCGAACTCCAAATGGTAATACAAATCGTTCTCCTCTTTGTTTATTTATTCTTTTATTTTATTTTTGCTTACCAATTTACTTTGTTCCTTCATATATAATTGTGGTGGTGTGTTACTGCTAATATTTTATTTTTGATGCCATTGTCTCTTTGCTTGCTCTGTTTAAGTTGAACTTTTGTTAGTTTCCAAATTTTCAGATTTGCATCTTTAGTTTCGTTAGGCTATTTTGCTTTGAGTTGGGTTTTATTTGTTTTTATCTAAGTCTTAATTTTATTTATTATGTTATTAACATTTTTGACTATCAAATAATGTAGTGTATAGTATTGTTTGGTGTTTGTTTTTATTATTTTTAATTCTTTGCTTTCTACAGTTAGCTTGGTGATTTTAATTTTATTTTTGTTGAATATATGGTGTAGAATTTACAATGTTCCATTAATGAGTAACACGTTCTGGTTGCTACTGTCTTAATATTGTTTTAAATTATTGTCAATCTTATATATAATTTTTTATTGATGTTTGTTAATTTTTTTTTACTTTACGTATCTATCCTTTGCTAAAACTTTATTGATTGTATTATTGGGTTAATTGTTCTTATTCCACTGTTCATGTAGGTTTGTCTTCATTGTTTCACTATTCTACCTTTTAGTAGTTAGCATTATTATTATTATAAGTTAACACCGGCCAATGAAAAAATATCTCCGTTGGATTTCGAGGCCTCCTCATTTTTAAAGATGGAAATTTAGTTGAAGTTTATATATTTTGTTTGTTAAAATTGGCCGATTAAGAAATTACCGTCGATTTCCAAGGCCTCTCATGTTGTTAAGACGGGCTTTTATTTTTAAGTTATTATGTGAGTTATTCATTTTTATTCATATTTATTTATTACTAACACTTTTACTAAGTGTCTTTACAGGTACCCCGAATTCGCTTCCCATTTGATGCTAATCGAATAGAGTTCGAATTATATTTTTTATTCATTATTGTGTATATGTTGATGTTAGACAAACCTTAGGTCGTTTTTGATATTATTATTTTGTTTTACTACTTGTGTATATCGCATGTTTGTTTTACTTGTATATTGTTTATCTCCTCCTCAATTTGAAAAATTAAACTCAGTCGGGATCCACAATTGTGGATTTCGAAAGATGCCTAACACCTTTCCTTCGGAATAACTTGAACCTCTTACTTAGAATCTAATGGTTTCGTAGATCATTTAATTGGTTTCCTAGTTTTTCCTAAAATTAGGTGGCGACTCCTTTAAAACCCATTTATTCTTGAAATTCTTTTAAAATCGACTCAATTGATTATTTTTCGAGTCACCATGACGTTTCTCCTATTTGAATAAAGTAGGAATGTAAACAGAATGGTGACTCCACTTGGGACATAGATGTTCTAACCATTATGAGTTCATTTTTTCAAATTGAGGAGACTTTTGTTTTATTGTATTATATCTTGTATCTTGTATATTTTGTTGATTGTTTGTATATTGTACTTGTTGTTTATTCATTATTCATTTAATTGTATGTATATTGTCATTGCATTCATGGCATTTTCCAACATGTATGTATAGTATATTAAGAACGGTTTCTGCATAATCGTAGCTGAGCTTTTTATACTCGACCTTTTTCTGGAATGATCAGTAATTTATTGGTACGTCATGCATCCAATGGTTATCGTGAGTTCCAGCCTAAGTTGTCTGCTTGGGTTCCCGGTCTTTCAGAAGCCACTCTTAGTCAACTAGCGTTGAGCGAAACCAAATCCCAAATTTAGCACATTTTGAACTAAGTTGACCCAACACCCAAGGCGTTTGGGCCCATTAGAAGCCCACCTTGTGTCTATTTGGCCCATTGGTCAATAAAGGACAATTATACTTATGTGCTTAAATTTAAAGGATGCATACGACATTTGGCAAATCATTGTCACTCGAGGTTGGGGTTTATTTAATAGCTTACTCTAGTCGAAGAAGGATCTTTACAAGTTACCATTTCATTCAAAAGGTGTTGACATTCAGAGATGACAAGAAGCTCAAGAGGAAGTACCTCCCACAAAGGCTTAGTTTAGGATGATACCCCTGTGTGAGACTGATTATTGGTATCCTTTTTTCCTTATTTTGTAATCCTATTTGAATTATTCATAAAATTTGTACTAAGTGTTTTGGGGGACAATCAAATGTTGTCAAATGACGTAATACATCCTTCAGATTGATAGGCCTACCCTTGGCACAAAAGGGTCACATATTTGTATTAGGAGGCTGCAACCTTTAGTAAATTCTTCACTTCCTTCATATCCATCTCGTGCGTTAGAGTTTATCTCTAAAAGTTTCCCTCTAATTCGTGCTTGTTCGTGTTACAGATAACCATGCCTCCTCGAAGAGCAGCATGAGGTCGTCCAGCTAGGAGAAATGTTGAACCACAAGAGCAAGGGGTACCTAATGCACCAAACGTGCAACCTCAGGGCGAGGTCACTAATGCTGAATTCCGTGAGGCCATCCGGATGCTGAGCCAAGCTGTGACTAACCAGGTTCGGCAGCTAGAGGACCAAGACAAGATGAGGCTGACAATTCGAGGATTCGTGAATTCTTGAGAATGAATCCTCCTAGTTTCACTGGTTCGGTCACTACTGAGGATCCGGAAAATTTTATTGAGGAGCTGAAAAAGGTATTTGATGTGATGCATGTGGCAGATACTGAGCAAGTTGAACTAGCCACATATCAACTGAAGGATGTTGCTAGAACATGGTTCGAATAGTGGAAAAGGGGTCGACCTGAGAATTCACCACATGCTAGTTGGGCTTGTTTCGAGGAAGCCTTCTTGGGGAGTTTCTTTCCCCGAGAACTGAAGGAGGCTAAGGTACGAGAGTTTCTTACACTGAAAGAGGATTCCTTGAGTGTATGGGTTAAAGTTCACCCAGTTGTCCGCTATGCTCCTGAAACGGTTAAGGACAGAGGAAGCAGAATGAGCTTGTTTATTGCTGGCTTGGGTCGTCTGTCAAGCAAAGAGGGTAGGACAGCGATGCTGATAGGTGACATGGACATATCAAGGTTGTTGGTTTATGTGCAGCAGGTTGAGAAAGAGAAGCTGAGAGACAGGGAAAAGTTCAGAAGTAAGAAAGCGAAGACAGGGAATGAGTCTGGGCAGTAGAAAGGCAATGTGAATCGTTCGTCCTTACAGCAGAAGCAAAAGGGTCCTGCTCCATCATCTGCTAGCGCACCTGCACCTCGAAACAAAGGTGAATATTATGGTCAGAATTCACAGAACTTCAGATCTAAACCAGCGCAGTCCCAGGGTAGTGTGTCACAAGGAGGTAGTCCTGCATGTGCTAAGTGTGGGAGAACCCACCCAGGTAAGTGTCGTGATGGCTTGACAAGTTGTTTCAAGTGTGGACAAGAGGGACACTTCTTGAAAGAGTGTCCTAAGAATAAGCAAGGTAGTAAAAATCCAGGCAATAGAGCCCAGTCTTCATCAATGCTCGACCAGACAGGGCTGTACCTAAAGGAGCTACTTCTGGTACTGGCGGAGGAGCAAACCGCCTTTATGCAATCACCAGTCACCAAGAGCAAAAGAACTCACCAGATGTTGTCACTGGTATGATCAAAGTCTTTACTTTTGATGTTTATGCTTTGTTAGACCCAGGAGCAAGTTTATCTTTTGTGACCCCTTATGTTGCAAATAAGTTTGATGTTATCCTTGAGAAACTTTATGAACCTTTCTGTGTTTCTACACCTGTTGGGGAGTCTATTCTAGCTGAGCGAGTTTATCATGATTGTGTCATTTCCATCAATCACAAAGACACCATGGCTGATTTAGTTGAATTAGACATGGTAGATTTTGATGTCATTCTAGGTATGGAATGGCTTCATGCTTGTTATGCATCAATAGATTGTAGAACTCGAGTTGTCAAGTTTCAGATTCCTAATGAGCCAGTCATAGAGTGGAGTAGTAGTTCAGTTGTGCCTAAGGGTCATTTCATTTCGTACCTTAAGGCGAGAAAGTTAGTTTCGAAGGGTTGTATCTATCACTTAGTCCGAGTTAATGACTCAAGTGTTGAGGTACCTCCCATTCAGTCAATTCCTATAGTAAGAGAGTTTCCAGAAGTCTTTCCTGATGATCTACCCAAAGTCCCTCCTGAGAGAGAAATATACTTTGGTATAGACATCATTCCAGATACTCGTCATATCTCTATTCTGCCTTACAGAATGGAACCAGCAGAGTTGAAAGAGCAGTTGAAAGATCTCCTAGATAAGGGTTTCATTCGACCAAGTATCTCACCTTGGGGCACTCCGGTCTTGTTTGTGAGAAATAAAGATGGTTCCCTTAGGATGTGTATAGATTACCATCAATTAAATAAGGTTACCATCAAGAATAAGTATCATCTTCCAAGGATAGATGGTTTATTTGATCAACTTTAGGGTGCCACCTGTTTTTCAAAAATTGATCTCAGATCAGGCTACCATTAGTTGAAAGTTAGGGAATGTGACATTCCAAAGACAACATTCAGGACTAGATATGGTCATTATGAATTCTTGGTCATGTCCTTTGGTTTGACCAATGCACCAGCAGCGTTCATGGATCTTATGAACAGAGTCTTCAAACCTTATTTAGATATGTTTGTCATCGTCTTCATTGTTGACACACTAATTTATTCAAGAAATGAAGAAGATCATGCTAGTAATCTCAGAATAGTTCTTCAGACCTTGAAGGATAGAGAGTTGTATGACAAGTTCTCCAAGTGTGAATTTTGGCTTGAGTCTGTGGCATTCTTGGGCCATATTATTTCCGGTGATGGTATTAGAGTTGATACTCAGAAAATTGAGGCAGTGCAGAATTGGCCTAAACCCACATCTCCAACTGATATTAGGAGTTTCTTGGGCTTGACTGGCTATTATAGGAGATTTGTTGAGGGTTTCTCATCTATTTCGTCTCCTCTGACGAAGTTGACTCAGAAACCAACGAAGCTTCAATGGTCTGAAGCTTGTGAGAAAAGCTTTCAGGAATTGAAGAAGAGGTTGCCTAGTGCCCAGTTTTGACCTTACCAGAGGGTACTCAAGGTTTTGTGGTGTATTGTGATGCATCTAGAGTTGGTTTGGGTTGTGTGTTAATGCAGAATGGCAAGGTGATAACTTATGCCTCCAGACAGTTGAAGGTTCATGAGAAGAATTATCCAACCCATGACTTAGAGTTGGCTGTTGTAGTTTTCGCCTCGAAGATTTGGCGACACTACTTGTATGGTGTTCATGTTGATGTATTCATTGATCACAAGAGCTTGCAATATGTGTTCACTCAGAAGGAGCTCAATCTCAGACAGAGGAGGTGGTTGGAATTACTCCAGGATTATGACATGTGTATTCTTTACCACCCAGGTAAGGCTAATGGTGTTGCTGATGCTTTAAGCAGGTTATCTATGGGTAGTATCACCCATGTTGAGGAAAAAAAGAGGGGTTAGCCAAAGATGTGCACAGACTTGCACATCTGTGAGTCAGACTTATGGATTCCACAGAAGAAGGAATAGTGGTGACGAACGGGGCTGAATCATCACTAGTGTCAGAAGTGAAGGAAAAGCAAGACCAAGACTCCATTTTGCTCGACTTGAAGGCAAATGTTCAAAACCAAAGAGTATTAGCTTTTGAACAAGGGGGAGATGGTGTATTGAGATATCAAGGTAGATTGTGCGTACCAATGGTGGATGAACTCCAAGTAAGGATCATGGAGGAAACTCATAGCTCCAGATATTCCATTCATCCAGGTTCCACAAAGATGTATCGTGATTTGAGAGAAGTGTATTGGTGGAATGGCATGAAGAAGGGCATTGCAGAGTTTGTTGCTAAGTGTCCAAATTGCCAGCAAGTGAAAGTCGAGCACCAAAGGCCCGGTAGTTTGGCACAGAATATAGAAATTCCAAAATGGAAGTGAGAGATGATTAATATGGATTTCATCACAGGTTTGCCAAGGTCTTGCAGACAACATGATTATATTTGGGTGATTGTCGACAGAATGACAAAATCAGCCCACTTTTTGCCGGTAAAGACTACCTATTCGGCAGAAGATTATGCTAAGCTATATATTCAAGAAGTGGTAAGACTCCATGGAGTTCCAGTCTCCATTATTTCAGATAGAGGTGCACAATTTACTGCACAGTTCTGGAAATCTTTCCAGAAAGCTTTGGGTTCGAAGGTGAATTTAAGTACTGCCTTTCATCCTCAGACAGATGGGAAAGTAAAGCGCACTATTCAGACCTTAGAAGACATGTTGAGGGGTTGTGTGATTGATTTCAAGGGAAATTGGAATGATCACCTACCTCTCATCGAGTTTTCTTACAACAACAGTTTTCACTCTAGCATCCAAATGGCTACATATGAAGCTCTTTATAGGAGAAGATGCAGATCTCCTATTGGATGGTTTGAAGTTGGTGAAGCAAGGTTGATAGGACCAGATTTAGTTCATCAAGCTATGGAGAAAGTGAAAGTAATTAAAGAGAGATTGAAAACGGCACAGAGTTGTCAGAAATCCTACACTGATGTTAGGAGAAGGGTGTTAGAGTTCGAAGTAGATGATTGGGTATATTTGAAAGTTTCACCCATGAAGGGTGTTATGAGGTTTGGTAAGAAGGGGAAGCTTAGTCCTCGGTATATTGGACCTTATCGCATAGCCAAGAGGATCGGCAGTGAAGCTTACGAGTTAGAGCTACCACAGGAATTAGCGGCGGTTCATCTGGTGTTTCACATCTCTATGTTGAAGAAGTGCATGGGAGATCCTTCATTGATAGTGCAAACTGAAAATGTTGAGATTAAGGATAATTTATCTTATGAGTAGATTCCGATCCAGATTTTAGATCGCCAAGTTCGCAAGTTGAGAACAAAGGAGGCCGCATCAGTCAAAGTCCTTTGGAGGAACCAATTTGTTGAAGAAGCTACTTGGGAAGCTGAAGGGGATATGAAGAATAAATATCCACATCTCTTTGAATCCGGAGAAAATTCAGATTAAGGTACTAATCCTCTTCTTAGTACTAGCTAAATTATGAGTATGCATGTTGTTACTTGCTTTTGCTTGTTTAGTGTTGAACTTGATGTTGCTACCCTTACCTTAGTGAAATAAAGCTCATTCGAGGATGAATGTTCCCAAGGGGGAGATATTGTAACATCTCGCACCTAGAAACGACTATAAAGAGTTTAAAATATGAAAATATTGATTTTTGGAAAGAATAAGGAAATCTGGAAATTTTGTCTAAGTTACGAAAGTGAGTTTTGGCCATTTTAAAACGGCCATAACTCCTAGCTCAAGAGGAGTTAGGAGTAGCTCTTAATACAGTTGGAAATCCCTTTGAGAGATCTTTCCAACGCCGCCGAGATTGTACGATTTCGACATTGTATGAGTGAGATATGCCTTTCAAAAGTTGGGTTGTTGGATTGAGGAAAGTCCCAATCCGGATTTAGGGAAGGGCAAAGTAGTCTTTTCTCTAATTAATTTCCTAATTTGATTTTAGGGATTTATTGGGCATAAAAACATGACTTAGTCAGTTTGGAGAATTGAGAAATATGCTTAGGGCTTGGAGAAGAGAGAAAAGAAGAAAGAAAGGGAAAAAAGGCAAGAATTCGTCAAGATCATCCAAGCTTGCGAGTGGAATTTGTCGGGGGTGATCCCTATTAAGGTATGTGAGATATTTTCGTGTTGGGTTAGTTCACCCACACACCAAATTGTTTCAATCCATTGATTTTGAGTTGTGTACATGTTGAAGAAGTAAGGTTCTTGAAGAACAAATTGTAGAATTCTTGTTGGTTGAGTTGTTGATGCTTGGGGGTGAGTTGATTCATGGTTCCGAGTTGTTTTTTGAGTTATATTGGTTGTATATTGAGGGTAGAATTGATCCTAAGTGTTTGGGGAAGGAACTATGGAAGTTAGGGAGGTTTAGAGAGGAAGAACGGAAGAGAAAAGTCGAAAGTCGCTGGGCAAAAGGGTTGGGGCGCTGCGCCTGCCAGAGCGCCACAAAAACTTCTCTGAAGTTTGACCTCTGGCGTGTTGAGCCAGCCAGACTTCTTTGAAATTTGAGGGCTGGCGCCCCGTACCTCTCAAAGCGCCAGGGACGCCAGTTCTCCCCATTCGTTCCCCACCTTTTTGTACTTGTTCCTAAGCGATGTACCTATGTTTTCTAGTTGTTTCCAACATTCTAAGGTACATCTAAACATCATGAAATCATCCGTAAACATGAGATCATGAACCTTGAATCCATAATCCAATTCAAGGAATGTTAAGATCAAAGTCAAAGAAGTTAAGAGTCAAGCCTAGAAGTTAAGAAGCAAGTCAAAGCAAAGTTTCTTAAAGTTTTCAAGAGTCTTTATTAAACGTTTAAACTTCGATTTTAGGCTCAAGTTTCAAGTTAAACAAAGAGTAAAGAGTTGAGTTCATTTCTCAAAAAGCTATAAGGGGATTAAGTATTCCTAAGGAGTTTATAAATGTTTCACATTTTAGTAATAAAGGGAACATCGATTCCAAGAGAGATTTTAAGCTAAGTTTTGAGTTATTATCTCAATTCAAAGAAAGAGTTTTGTTTTTACAAACATATGAGCTAAGTATATTTTGGGAGTAGTAATGAGCACCGATGTGGGGATGCGAGTTCATATTAACTCAAGTCTCTATAAACCATGTAGCCATCATGGGTAGTAAAGGATCATACTTTTTAGATGACTCCTTAAGATGCTTTTAGCATAGACTAATGGATCCACTAAGTTGCGTTCTATATGACGACAAAGTATAGGACAGTTCTAGCAGCGTGGACAAGACGTTGTATCACCACTTAGGCTCATAATGGTGGTTGTCGGTTAGAGAATCTCCCACAAAAGTTATATTACTTTTATATTTAAGTAAAGTTGAGTTTGTTATTGCTTTATCTTTAACGAACTAAGTTGTTTACACTGTTTTACAAGCTTTATATATATTTCATGTGTCTTATTGCTTTATATTGAGTTCAGTTGTTCACGAGTTAAACAGAGCTAAGGTAAGTGTTCCTTTGTACTCCTTTCAAGCTTAAGTTGTTGTTTAGCTTTCCAACTCGCATACTTGTACATTCAATGTACTGATGCCAGTTGGTCTGCATCTTATTATGATGTAGACACAGGTAACCAGGATCAGCATCCAGCATGTCGTTGATCCAATTGAGCACTCCAGAGTCAGTGGTGAGCCTCCTTGCATTCCGGAGGACTCGGTTATTTCGCTTTCCTAGTTTTGCTTTATTAGGATGTTGTGGGGTCTGTCCCAACATCCATCTTAGTATTATAGAAGGTTCATAGATAGTCAGACAGTTAGTATTGAGTCTCTCATTTATGTATTTGCAGATACTTTGTTTTGAGACATAAGTTGCCATTTTGGCTAAGATGTTATCATTTAAACTATTGCATTGAGTTTATTTTGTTTAGTTAAGTCTTCCGCTCAGTTAAGTAAGCCAGGTCAAGGGTCCGCTTGGAGCCAGCAATGATCTCCGAGTGCCGGCCACGTCCAGGGTGTAGGCTTGGGGCGTAACACTGGTTCTCATAACAATGAGATACGTAGGCTGCCCTTCTTGGGTTCAGTATTCATTCTTTTAAATTCAAAAAAAAAAAAATTCAAATAGTTTGTGCATATTTTCAAAAACATATCTGCATGAACTACGCACACCTGATTCTCATATCAATGAGATACGTAGACAGCCTTTTTTGGGTTCGGTATTCATTCTATAAAAATAAATAAAATTGTGTATACATCGTAAGAGTCATGTCTTCAACTCAGTTGGGACCAATGCAGTTAGGATCATATAATATATTTGGTATGATGGATGGGATTGACTTTGTGGTAAACTATAGACTGTTTTGGTACCTCTCATTTCTACTTTTGTGATGCTTGAAAATTCGCTTGCATGCATTCAAGATAAAAATAAAACCAACCTCATGCTTTCATGTGCATTGTGTGGTGAGCTTTTAGATCGAAATTCAATCGCATTGCACTGTTGATCTAGAACTTGGCCTGAATGTTTTTCTAGGCGAAATCATGAGTATTGTTTGGTTTTGGAAAGGATTGTAGGCCTTCTTTGACCCGATTGTGCCTTTCAAAGCCTACCAAATGACATTAATCCCTAGTTTTCCCCACTTTGAGCTTGAAACATTTTCTTTGGAAAACCACATCTTAGCCATTACCCTTCTGAGTGCTTACATGCACTATCCCTCTCTTGGCACAACTTTCTTGAGCGCGCCGAAGATGTGCAAATTATAAGAGAAGATCAGTGTTTAAAGTTGCCAAAGGCAAATGATATTGAGTCTTCCAAAGCCAAGGAAGCAAAAAAAAAAAACTTCCAAAAAAAAAAAAAGGTGGAAAGAAATAAAGAAAGACAAAAACACCCATACAAGGTCAATGAAAGATGACAAGGAAAAACTCCAACAAAAGAGGAGAAAACTTCAAAACAAAGGGGTGAAAAAGGAAAAGCTCCAACAAATAAGAATTCAAAAGAAGTCAAAAAGGGACAACGAAGAGGATCAAACGCCAAAGGTGTATCAATCATCAAAAGCACAAATTCACTGTGACGCTCAAGAAGGAATTAAGTCACTCTTATCCCAAATATATATCATACCCGTCCCTAAGCCTACATTACAAGCCCTACACGATCTTATTCCAAATGTTCTCACATTAGTGGAGATTAACATAAGGGCCAAGCATATGGTATCACAGTTGCATAAATTGAACATTCTTGTGAGTGTGAGTGGACTTTGAAAAATGTCCTAAAATAAAACGCTTCAAATATGTGTGAAATAAGACTTTTCTTTTTTTGTGAGGGCACTTGAAACATGGGGATTGGTACAATTCAAAATCTTTGTTTGAAGAAAGATGAATAAATCTTGTTGATACTTAAGTATGTTTGAGGTACCACTTGAAGCTGTGAGAGTTACCTTGAATTCAATCTTAGTTAGAAAAAAAAAAGATTTACATGCGATCCTAACTCCTGGTACCAATTGTAATCAAAATTTGACTCTCATTATATTATTTATTTTTTTAAAAAAAGGGGGCAAGCACCCATTCTTTAATATTTTCCAAAACATTTAAAAAAAAATTCTTTCCATTAAAAAAAAAAGATTTTGCCTTTCCTTTTGGGGTTGTTCATTGTAAAAAGTGTCATTAGGTTAATCCTATCAGTGTGAGACGCCTATTTTACTTCGTTGGTTTGTCCGGCCCAAAAATGTGATATATCTTGTCTTTAGGCTTTGAATATCGCGAGGAATATTATTTTCCTATTTCATCATGTTCATATTGTGAATTTTCTATTGATGATCTTGTCTCAGATTCCTTGCAGTATTCATCATCTACAGGATTGGAACTACATTTGACCTGATTCCTGGTTCAATAGGATATGTAGGCGCCATGACGGCTCGGCCATATACCCAGTGTGATTTTCTTTTCTCTTTGTAGTAAAAACTGGGACAAAATTTTTGAGAATATCTCAAAAATTCACAATAAAGGTGCTTTCCCCAGCAAGTCAAGATTGGAGAGTATTGTGAGATTTTTCAAGAGATCTAACTGGGACAGAATTTTTGAGGAAGACCTCAAAAATTCCAACAAGTACTGACAGAAGTTCGATAGTCAACTTCAAATGATCTCTGGTATTAGTTGAAGTTCAAAGTCAATGTCTGAGTCTCCAACATTGCCATAATGGAGTAAAATAAGCTCAGGATGCGAGCCACCGGCGCCTTGTACAAATCCCCAATAAGACATGAGTATAATGAATACAAAGTGTTCAAGAGCAAAATGATGGTTGCTCACTTGTGTCAAAGTGATCAGGCACTTTGTACACATTCTCTTTTGAATCTCGCCTTAAAGTTTTTTGATCATATTGCTAGCTAAAGCAAGATTGTGTCTACTAACCGTTCCTTTTCGAATACAGGGATAGACGAAAGCATCAAGATAATGACATTTTCAAGACACACGAGTCATCCACTTCGTTACAGTAGACAATCATCGATTCATTCACCATTGCATTTTCATTCACCGAGAAGGCCATTGCATTTAAGTCGTATCTATTCGGATGTGAAAGATGCACACCTTATTTTTTCAACGTTCAAGTAGGTGGAAACTTGCGTTGAAAGATATTTGCATTTAAGTCGCATTTATTCGAAGGTGAAGGATGTGCACCCTATCTATTTAACGTTCAAGTCGGTGAAAACTTGGGTTGAAAGATATTTGCATTTAAGTCGCATCTATTCGGAGGTGAAGGATGCGCACCATATCTATTCAATGTTCAAGTCGGTGGAAACTTGCGTTCAAAGATATTTGCATTTAAGTCGCATCTATTTGGAGGTGAAGGATGCGCACCATATCTATTCAACATTCAAGTCGGTGAAAACTTGCGTTGAAAGATATTTGCATTTAAGTCACATCTATTCGAAGGTGAAAGATGCGCACCATATCTATTCAACGTTGAAGTCGGTGGAAACTTGCGTTGAAAGATATTTGCATTTAAGTCGCATCTATTCAGAGGTGAAGGATGTGCATCGTATCTATCAACGTTGAAGTCGGTGGAAACTTGCGTTGAAAGATATTTGCATTCAAGTCGCATCTATTTAGAGGTGAAGGATGTGCACCCTATCCATTCCATGTTCAAGTTAGAGGAGACTTGCGTTGAAAGAATATTTATTTGTCGTATTGATGGACATGCATTTAGTGGATCATCATTTTTCATTCGTGCTACCGATGGACATACATTCATATCATACCAAGGGATCATTTTCATTCATTTGAACGATGGACATACATTGATATCCTACCGATGGATCATATTTTTTCATTCGTCCTACCGATGGACATACATTCAAAATCCTACCGATGGATCATCATCTCCATTCGTCCTACTGATGGACATGCATTTTTATCCTACCAATGGATCATCTTCATTTGTCGTATCGTAAGAGATGCTACCTTTTTTCCTATAATTTTGTCTCTACTGATGAGTTTCATCTTTGTTTTTTCTAGAGCATCCAAGAGGATGCATTCTCAGTTGAGCCACAAGTGCGGACTACTTCAACAAGGACGCAACACAACGTGGAACCTTTTGGAGGCAAGTCCGGGATCGACTTCCACTACATTCCAACTGTACTTTTATATAAAGGTCATGTGTTCAGCCAAAATTGGGTTTGTCAATTTTCGTTGTTCACGATTTCTTTCATCAATCATATCCAATGAAAGGGACAGCTGTTGACACCCAATTTTGGCCTAACATTTTCAAAATTCGTAACTTTTAAGTATTATTTATTTAATAGTTCAAGATAATTTTTTTATAATTTTAAATAAGTTTATCGATAACTATCCTTATTTATCAAAATTTAGAATTTTTTATCAGTTAATTTTAAAATTGCATTTTTACATGTCATTACTTACGTTCATTATATTTTTTTTTAATATTCATTTTATTTGATACATTTGTTAATATTCATTTTGATATTTTGCACAGTCTAGAAATTCATTCAAATACGGATATTTTATTTAACCAACAATTTTGGGTCATAATCTCAGGACCACAATTTGAGGCCATTGTAAAAGTATTTCCTATATAAGTTTTGATTAGGTTAAAAAATAAAAGGGGTGGTGGATAAGATTTTTAGGGGTGTAATTTACAGATTTTTATATTCTTTAATTGTTCAATTATTTTACGGCAAGTCACCGGAGTTCCACCGGAATCCGGTGAGTCCACCACCAAAACCCCATTTCGTTTTTCCCATTTTTTCGGTGAAACCACCATTTTTCCACCAACAACCATGAATTTTGGCAACCAGCAGCTCCTTCCCTTTTCTTCTTAAATCAGACCCAAATCCATCAGAAACTCCAATGGAGCAAACCAGCCACCACCAAGCTCCAAAATCGTTTCCCTCTCCGCAACCAGACCCAACAACCCCCTTTGTTTTTCTTTACCAGCAAATCAGACCCAAACAGCATCAAACCAGAGAAAAACAACCCAAAACCCCTTCGTGTCCTTAGTTACAACCAGACCCATATCGTTGTGATACCAAACTCCGACCAGCAAACACCAAAAACCCGACCTAAAGTCGCGAACTCCGAGGAAGCAACCATTAACGGTGAGCTTGAAGCTCAGCCATTTCCTGCGTGAGCTCTAAGCTCCAGCAACCCGCGACCACGCCGGAACGACGACAAACAAAACTCGAAGCTTCGGACTCCAACTCCGGTAAACAACCAGTTGCTGCAACGTTAAATCCAGCGAACTACAAATGGTAATACAAATTTTTCTCCTCTTTGTTTATTTATTCTTTTATTTTATTTTTGCTTACCGATTTACTTTGTTCCTTCATATATAATTGTGGTGGTGTGTTACTGTTAATATTTTATTTTTGATGTCATTGTTTCTTTGCTTGTTATTTTTAAGTTGAACTTTTGTTAGTTTCCAAATTTTCAGATCTGCATCTTTAGTTTTGTTTGGCTATTTTGCTTTGAGTTGGGTTTTTTTGTTTTTGTCTAAGTCTTAATTTTTTTTATTATGTTATTAACGTTTTTGACTATCAAATAAGGTAGTGTATTGTAACACCCCAGAATTTTTTTTGAACTAAGACTCGAACTGTTCTTCGTAGTGAGTGAGATTTTACCAAGGAATTAAAAATTTTCCACTAGATGTAGCACCTTAAGTTCCAAAAAGAATTAAATTGGAAGTAGCAAAATCTGAAATTTTGCAAGTTAAGCTAAGTATAAGTTTTGGGTCAACTTCAAACAACCATAACTCCTAGGTCAGGATGAGTTAGGTGTACTTTCAGGCTGCCCAGTTAAGGAAAGTTACCCGAAAATAGTAAGAGGTATTTTAGTCTTTTCCTTACCAAATCAGATTTAATTCATTTTTATTAAGGTTTTAAGGGTCTAATCATATTAGGTTCAGTTTTTTATAATCCTAAAATACGCCTAGGGTTTTAGTTGAGAGTTCAAGAAGAGAAAAGAGGAGAGGATCAAGTGTTCATCGAGATTCTTGCGGATTTTTGCCATGGGTTTGATCCTAAGAGGCATGTAAGCTTCCATAGTGTTGGGTTTGTTCACCCACACGCCAATCATGTTATTTTTAGCGAAATTTCATTCTTGAAGTTGAAAGATTAGAGTTCTTGACAAGTGTTCTTGAAGTTTCCTTATCGATTAAGTTTTGATGTAAGATTCTACTTGGGTCAACTTCAAACGACCATATCTCCTACAATATCAAGAGTTACGTGCGCCAAAACCTATCCAATTAAGGTATTTGAATCTACTTTCCAATGCCATCAATTTCACGTCAATCCAATTTCTGAGTAAAACGTTATGACTGTTTTAGTAACCTATACAGTGCTGTTACGAATTAGCCGACGGGAAAATATTAAAAAGGGTTGGTTTTGTTTTTTTTTTACCTCCAAGAAAACCCTAATCGAATTCTTGACTAACAAAAGGCTCAAAACAATCAGATTATCATCTTCACTAATGAAAATCATAATTCTTGGTCATAGAGATTTCAAGAAACTAATTTCAAGAATCTCAGAAAAGGTTTTCTTGATCGTTTATCTTCATGCTAGGGTTTCAAGACTACTTCTAATTAAGTTATTATAGAACCATGTACTTCCAGGTATTTAAGACTATCATAGTGCTGGACTAATTCATCCTCACCCCCTATATATACTTTCAAATCAGTAAAAGAGAAATCTAGGATTCTACCCATAGATTTAAGTATTCTTGAGAGTAGTTGATTTGAGTTATTGAGTTCATGTTTCTTTTAAAAATTATATTCGTAATTATTGAGTTTCTATATTTTTATTGAGATCCTTGAGTTGATTTGTTCATGTATATAATTCAGCATGAACCCTATTTTGAGTTATAAATCTAGAGAAGTTTTTCAAAGCTAACACTTGAGTTTTAAACAGAGTTTTGAGGAAGTAAGTATGAGAATGAGAAGAGTTGTATACACGAGTTCTATATTGGTATGTAGACCCTCGAGTCAAGTCATTCATGCCCATAATTCCGCATGAACTTTATAATTTGAGCATCTTTGAGAGGTGTAGTATCTCCAAGTTCTAAGTCTTGAGTTTTGAGTTCCTAATCCCTTTTGAGATTTTATTCCTAATCATGGGACTATTACATTTTATCCATGAATCCATGAGTTGAGTTGAGTTGTTCATGTCCATAATTCCGCATGAACCCTATGAGTTGAACATTCTCGAGATGAGTAGTATCATGAAGTCCATGAGTTGAGTTGTTCATGCCCATAATTCCACATGAACCCTCTGAGTTGAGCATTCTTGAAATAAGTTATATCATTGAAGTTCTTGAGTTCCAAGTATTGAGTTTTATGTATGGTTATTGAAAACCTTGAATTGAGTCGTTCACATCGATAATTCGGTATGAACCTTATTTTAAGAAGTCTTTTCACAAACGTTTTAACTTTGTTTTAAGACTTAAGCTTTGAGTTGAGTAAAGAGTAAGAGCAAAGTTTATTTTCTTTAAAATGATATATAGGAACTAAGTATTCCCAAGAGTAAATGTTTTCACATTTAAGATGAGAGGAAACTGAGATTTCCAAAAGAGTTTTAAGCAGTTTGAGTACCATCTTTTTTAAGAGAAAGATTTTTGAGTAATTATCTTAATTCAAATAAAAAGTTATGTTTTTAAACATATGAGCTAAGTATTTTGGGAGTAGTATTGAGCACTGATATGGGGACGAGTTTGAGTTCAGATAACTCACGTCTCCATAAACCATGTAGCTATCATGGGTAGAAAGTATCATGCTTTTTAGATGATTCCTTAGTGCTTTTTAGCATAGACTAATGGATCCACTTAGTAATTCAGGTCATATGCCTTTGGCAGGGTATAAGATGGTCCTTGGTAGCGTGAGATAAAGTGTTGTATCATCACTATAACTCTTAAGTGATGGTTGTCGATTAAAGAAACTCCTACAGCAGTATTTGCATGGTTCCTCAAGGGGTTTTGCTTAGTATGAATGGGGGCATGGGACTTCATTCATGCATTGCACAAGTAGACTTTGAGAGGGAGCATGGTATGTCTTTTATGAATTTATGATTATGAGTTGACATGATGTCTTAAACAGTTTTCCTTTTCTTTATATTGCACTTGTTTTAAACTGCTTTATAATGAAATGAGTTCAGTTAAGTATTCATGAGTTGAGTATCCAGAGTTGAGTATTTCAAGTCGAGTATCATATCTTTGAAGTCGAGTATCTAATCTTTGAGTTGAGTATCTTATTCTTGGGTTGAGTGAGTTGAGAAAAGGTAAGTATTTTTTTTTTTTATCAAGATTCAAGCTTATGTTTATGTTTTAGAATTCCCCTTACATGCTCGTACATTCCACGTACTGAGCCATTTGGCCTGCATCTTCTCATGATGCAGACACAGGTATTCAGGATAATCAACAGGAGCTTCGTTGATACATTCGAGAGTTCGAGTTAGCTATGGTGAGCCTCCTTGCTTCTAAAGGATTTCATTTACTTTTCAGTTCAGTCAGGATGTCGTGGGTCTTGTCCTGACTTCTATCTTTATCAGTTAGAGGCTTCATAGATAGTCAGTATAGTTGAGAAGTCTGTATTATTCATTTATTTTATTAAATGTTTTAAAGACTTAAGTGCCTATTTTATGGCGAGTAGAATATATTATTTTTATTCGAAGTTGTTCATTTGAGTTAAAGTTTTGAAAAGTTGAGTTTATTAAATTTTATTTAGTTTTAAGCTTTTGCATGCTTAAGTTAGTCTTCCGCTTGTAGTCAGCCAGGATGAGGGTTCGCTTGGGGACCATCAATGGTTCTTAAGTGTCGGCCACGTCTAGAGTGTAGACTCGGGTCGTGACATGTATAGTATTGTTTGGTGTTTGTTTTTATTATTTTTAATTCTTTGCTTTCTACACTTAGCTAGGTGATTTTAATTTTATTTTTGTTGAATATATGGTGTACAATTTACAATGTTCCATTAATGAGTAACACGTTCTGGTTGCTACTGTCTTAATATTGTTTTAAATTATTGTCAATCTTATATATATATTTTTGTTGATGGTTGTTAATTTTTTTTTACTTTACGTATCTATCTTTTGCTAGAACTTTATTGATTGTATTATTGGGTTAATTGTTCTTATTCCACTGTTCATGTGGTTTTTTCTTCATTGTTTCACTATTCTACCTTTTAGTAGTTAGCATTATTGTTATAAGCTAACATTGGCCAATGAAAAAATCTCTCCGTCGGTTTTTCGAGGCCTCCTCATTTTTAAAGATGAAAATTTAGTTGAAGTTTATATATTTTATTTGTTAAAATTGGCCAATGAAGAAATTACCGTCGATTTCCAAGGCCTCTCATGTTGTTAAGACGGGCTTTTATTTAAAAGCTATTATTTGAGTTATTCATTTTTATTCATATTTATTTATTACTAACACTTTAACTAAGTGTCTTTACAGGTACCCCGAATTCACTTCCCATTTGAAGCTAATCGAATAGTGTTAGAATTATATTTTTTATTCATTATTGTGTATATGTTGATGTTAGACAAACCTTAGGTCATTTTTTATATTATTATTTTGTTTTACTACTTGTGTATATCGCATGTTTGTTTTACTTGTATATTGTTTATCTCCTCCTCAATTTGAAAAAATAAACTCAGTCGGGATCCACAATTGTGGATTTCGAAGGATGCCTAACACCTTTCCTTCGGAATAACTTGAACCCCTTACCTAAAATCTAATGGTTTCGTAGATCATTTAATTGGTTTCCTAGTTTTTCATAAAATTAGGTGGCGAATCCTTTAAAACCCATTTATTCTTGAAATTCTCTTAAAATCGTCTCAATTAATTATTTTTCGAGTCACCACGACGTTTCTCCTTATTTGAATAAATTAGGAATGTAAACACTCAATAAATAACTGAGAATGTAATTGAAAAGGAAAAGTAAAGACTCATGAACTAACATCAACTAACTCTGTCTATGAAACCTCTAAACTCTGAGGGATGTCGGGACAAGACCCCTGATCATCCTAACAACTGAAATAAGCAAGCAATAAAACAAAACATAACCAAAGGGATCATCCGGAAAGCAAGGAGGCTCACCAACTGACTCTGAGTGCTCAACTGGATCAACGATGCGCTGGATGTTGATCCTGATTACCTGTGTCTTCATCATAAGAAGATGCAGGCCAAATGACATCAGTACATTAAATGTACGAGTATGCGAGGGGAATTCTAAAACAAGACATAAGATTGAAAGGAAATGAAGAACTTACCTGGCTCAACTTAACTCAGCATAACAGAACTCATTTCAATATACAACAGTTTAAAACAAGTACAATATAAGGAAAAATTGTTTAAAACATGATGTCAACTCTGTGTGTATGCAAAGATACATATAACTCTAAAATGTATGTAAAAAAATACTATAAACTGTGTATATAAGAATACAATTACTTATGTGGGAGTTTCTCTAACCGACAACCATCACTTAAGAGTTATTATGATGATACAACGTATTGTCTCACGCTGCCAGAGCTGTCCTATACCTTGCCGAGGGTATAGAACCTGAACTACAAAGTGGATCCACTAGTCTATGCTAAAAAGCACTAAAGGAATCATCTAAAAAGTATGACCATTTTCTACCCATGATGGCTACATGGTTTATGGGGACTGTGAGTTGTCTAAATTCTCCACCATATCGGTGCTCAATACTACTCCCAAAATATAATACTAGCTCTTATATTTAAAAATATACTTCTTTCTGTGGTTTGAGATAATTGCTCAAAACTTAGCTCAAATGCTATCTTGGAAATCAAAGTTTCCCTTCTTGCTTAATTGTGAAAGCATTTACTCTTTTCTGAAAACTAGCTCAAAGGCTCTTTGGAAATCAAAGTTTCCTTACTTGTTTAAATGTGAAAACATTTTAAACTCTTTGGGAATACATAGTCCCCATATACTTTTGAAGAAATGAACTTCAACTTTACTCTTTACTGAACTCAAAACTCAAGTCTTAAAACAAAGTTAAATCATTTGTAAATGACTTTTGGAAGACTCTATGAACTTCTCTTGACTTGGCTCTTAACTTCTCTTGACTTGAATCTTAACTGATACTTGAATTGAATTATGGATTCAAGGATTGAGATTTTTGATAGAAAAGATCTCATTATGTTTAAGAGTGTTTTTAGATAGTTAAACACGAGAAAAGATCAAGAAATCATTCCCTGAAAGCTGGTCAGCGATGCGGAGGTGTATTGAATTTTTTGATCACGAAAATAACTTTTGAGGCAGAACAGTCTGTGAACGCTCCGCGACGCGAAGAACAAATTGTCAATTCTGAGGAACAGGTCCGCGTCGCAGAACTGGTACCCAGATTCTGCCGACTTGTTCCTTCTTCGTTTTCTAACCCCAAATCGCCTAAATTCGATTGGTTTTCTCCAATTTTCTTTAGATTCAGATACCCAGCATATGTACACAAGAATCCAATCAAAAACAACTCTAAAATCGACCTTAAACTCTCAAGAACTCCTCAATCTCATCCCAAATTCAAGAAAGAAAGTAAATTCAAGAACACACATCAAGAACATTCAAACTTTCAACTTTTAGGATGAATTCATGTTGAATTAAACATGTTTGGAGCATGGGTGAACGAACCCAACGTTGTGTGAACTCACATACCTCGTAGGATTGAATACTTGGTGAAATCCACAATCAAACTTGAATGTTCTTGGCGAATCTTGCCTTTTCTCCTTCCTTCTCCTTTCTCCAAGCCATGGCGTAGATTTTCGATTTTCTAAACTGACCAAATTCAGTTTTGACCCTTAATTAATTCACTAAAACGAATTAAATTAATTGGGTAAGGAAAAGACCAAACTACCCTTTCAAAATCTGGATTGGACTTTTCTTATTTGAACAGCCCCCAACTTCGAATGGGAATATCTCACTCATAAAACTCGGAATCGCGGAAGCTCAGCGGTGTTGGAAAGACTATTCCATGATATTTCCTTAAATATCTGGAAACACACCTAACTCATCTTGAGCTAGAAGTTATGGTCGTTTGAAGTTGACCAAAAATCCAACTTAACATACTAATTAAAATTTCCCAAATTTTATATTCTTTCCAAAAATGACTATTTCCACTTTTTAACTTCTTTCTAGCTCTTTCTAGTTATGGGTGTTACAAATCTACTCCTCTTATTTTTCTTCTTCTTTCTTCTTTTCAATCGTTTCCTCTTCTTTTTCTTCTCTTTGATCTTCTCCTCTTCTTTTTCTTCTTCTTTCTTCTCTTCGATCTTCTCCTCTTCATTTTCTTCTTATTTCTTCTCTTCCAGCTTCTCTTATTTTTCTTCTTCGTTCTCTTCCATTTTCTCCTCTTCTTTTTCTTCATCTTTTTCTGCCATCTACTCCTCATTTTGTTCATTAACTTCTTCTGCAAAGTACTCATCAACTGCAACAAGATGTTCATCGACTATTGCTAATGAAAGGATTTGATCAACATCAACTGCAATACCATCTTTATCGACTTTTGGTGTTGTATAGTCTTCATCAACTGTTGCAAGATCAGTGACTTAGCATTCTTACAAATAAATTATTTTACACAAATAGTATATAAACTAGTCTACCTTTATTGTTCTTGTTCTTTTGAGGTATCCTCAATTTCTCATCTCGTATAAATGCAACAATTTCCATCATTGATTGTTCAAGGGATGCAACACGCTCACACAAATTATCATCTTTATTTTTCTGTCCACTCGAAACAGAATTCTCACAAGGTTGGTTGGAATTGTTCTCACCCAATATTTCATCCTCCTCATTCTCTACTGCTGAAGTGAGGACAGTGACACCTTTCAAATTGGCATTTAAGGCATCTACGATTGTGTCATTCACTTCGTCCGTATATGACTTTAATGTTGCCATGTAATTTTGTTTTGTCTCACGGACAATAGGTGTGAAGTATGGGTGCACAATCTAAAAAAAAAAATTATAAATAGTACAAGACATTCACTAATTTACAAATATTGCTAGATAATAATAAATAAATTTATACCTTTGTACTTCTCCCCTTGTACTAAATGTATCACCTTCGATAATACTATCGCTCTTTGTCGTGTGCCATCTAAGTAAACGGGGAATGGGCAGAGGAGAATCCAAAGAGTTCTTGGCATACTTACCAAGATGAGGAAAATCCTCATATATCCAAACCTGAAATTAATAAAATAACAAATAAATAAACAGAGACTATGAAATACTATATAAATATATAAGAGTTTATTATAAATCAAGTACATAATTAATAATAAGTACCAGAAATGCCCAGGGGAAGCCTTACAGAGCATACAATGCATTCCCTCTTTCATTGTACATTTCACTCTGCTTCTTCAAATTAATTTTGTTCTTCAAATACATCACTGTTAGATCAAAACACTCTTTCCCCCACAGATAACTTTTGAAGAAATCTAAATCATCCACCATCTTAATGTGATTTAAATCCACAATCTTAGATCGATCATGGGCAAGCAACATCAAGTGGACGAACCAAACTAAAGAGCACTTCAACTTCTGCTCCTTATTCATCTGGTACCCTTAATCAAACTCATCAACTTTGTAGCAGTACTATTCTTATTCTTGGTCACTTTATAATGAAATTTCTCGCCTTTCTAAAGTACTTTTGTCATTTTTGCATCACGGGGGTATGCTGAGCAATTCAGCCTCGTAATCAATGCAAATTCTCTTAAGCCAAAATAAGCAGGCTTATCATTCACACAGAACCACATCTCATGCAAATTTTTTTTTTACTATTTTTCATATGTCACAGTAACATATAATGGACCATCTGTATATTGAACTTGAAATATTCTGGAATATGCCTCAAGTGTCCAAAACAAGTTTCTTTAAAGTCATTATAATTTTTTCTTGAACTAATTTTTTTCTAAAATCACGATAAAGAGTCATTCTTTCTCTCACAGAAATTTTCGTTGAAAACGATCCTAACTCATCCATCCATGTCGTTATATTATAGGACTTACCAGAGATTTCTCTTGCACAAATTGGAAAGGACAGGGGATCGTCATCCTCATCTCCAGTATCTCCGGGTAGATCTACTACTCTCCTCATCTCCACTGTCAGTTTTCTCTTCACTAGATTCAACATCAACACTAGTCTGGGCACAACTGTCCTCATAGTTGTCAATCTCAACCATTGTATCAGAATCCGAGTTAGACTTAGGTTCTTCAACTACAACTTTTTTCTTTTTTGAAGATCTGGAAACTTCTTCAGCCTTTCTTTTCTTATTTTTTGAAGCCTTAGGAACAGATCGTTTAACGATGCCGCCTCTAGTTTAAGCCATACTATACTATATACAAAAACATAATTTTCATATCAAAATATCGACCACTTGTTTATTAACACAAACAGAGTAATGCTAAAAAAAATATGCAAAACAAGTACCAGTTCCAACAAAACTCGACAATGCCATTGACATAAACACCATTAAAATCGACCAAAATACAATAATGATTTCTACGATAGGCTAGATAAATATATCCAAAGCAAAAAATTAAAACTTCGCTACACTATCGATAGGCCAGATAAACATAAGAAATCAAAAATTTCTACGCATTATCCAAAGCAAAACGTTAGTAATGATTCCGAATAAAAAGCATGAACTAAAACGAGTCAGATTTTCAGAACTTTAAGCAAAAAATCTAAACTTCACTACACTATCGCAATAAAAAAAAATCAAATAGGCTAAAAGTTATTGAAAACACGATTAAACTTACTTGAGAGGAAGAAGATTCAAAAAGATCCAACTAAACTTGGGAAGAAGATCGAAAAAGATTCAACTGAACTTGGGGAACAAGATTGATGAAAAAAAAATAAACTTCACTTCGTTTTTCAAGAACGATTATAGGATCTCACTTTTCTTTATGTTTTCAATAATGGAAGATGGAAGTTTTGTTGGAGAATGATCAGTTTTATGGAGGTCGATGATTTCGTAAAGCAGGTTTATGGAAGAAGACGAAAAGTTCTCTGAAACGTTCTGAGGTTTCCTCGGAATGTTTATACCTAATATTATTAAATATTTTTTTATACTTCTTGGGATTGTAATTTAATTTTTATTATGGAGGAATGAATTTATTTAATGTTGAAGTGTTGGGATGAAAATAATATTTTATATACTTGTATTTTTATCCCCAAGTTCTAATGATGAAAAGGCCCATGACCCCACAACCCAACCCCACTTTTTCACTTTTTCTATCCCTAACCCTACAAATTAACTCAAAAAGAAATTAGGTGGCTATTGTTCAAATTAAGTTTTAAAGGTGTCCCCAATGCCAGTTCTTCTCGGGTAAGTTTCGAAGTTTTAAATCTATGTTTAGATGTGGGATAAGGGTCTGAAAAATACCCAACTTTGGTCGAATTTGTTGTTGCGATACTAAACTTTCATGAGGACCTATTACTTCCCTAGACTATTTAATACCGTATTTTAAACATATATATTTGCCCACGTGGACATAAAAAATAATGCAAAATTATAAATAGTAATGTGTCC
>JAJOON010008876.1:0-31612 GCA_029582645.1 Solanum megistacrolobum | reverse complement strand
TGCATTTCCTTCAGCTGTCTCAAAACTTCCGCGCCTGAACACCTTTCCTGCAAAACATGATAAAATACATAAAAACCAATATAAAAAGGCCCTAGACACACACAACTTGTAAGTGAAATGTATTAGAAATACCGTAAACTCACGGTATATCACCCTGCATATAAATAATAAAAGATATGCATACTTGATGAGCAATGCCAAATAAGTAGGCTAGAAGACAATCAATGTACACTCAGTTATCACCTTTATAAAATTCAAGCATTAATATACATACGTAACTTCACAACATTTCCAATAGATGTACATCCAACTACTTGTGCATAGTATATAAGGTAGAACCACCAAAACAAGAAAAATCAATTGGCAATTGATATGATAACTTGTTCCAAATAAGTTCAACAATAAAAACTACCTAAAGCAATTAATAGAGTAATCCTTCATAGAGTAACATGATCGAATACACCTAAAATTTATTAGCTAACTCCTACTAATTCATGTATGTCAAATGAAAATCTAGGGTGCACATAAAGGAAGAAAAATATTTGTCAATCCCAGCAAAAAGAGAAAAAAAAAAGGGAGAAAATGAAGCCTCAACTAAGTCAATTTGTTGTAATATGGGCTTAACACCATCTGTTAAAGGTTTTATTGTGTTTCATTCCCCTTCAAGTACATTCAATATACTTATGATTAAAACAATTCAAAGAGAAAAAAAGGACTAGGGGTCGAGAAACTAAAATAATATTTTCACACCACGTGATTGGCATGCCCGCCTCTAACTGATTGTCATTAGAAGTGGAGCTTGAAGTCCATATGGGTGGTCAAATTCAGTAGATTTTACTGAAATTACATATTGAGTTTAGAACACAATTATTAATAATTAAAATAACCGTTTTAAAATGAAAAATCCATAAAATTGAAATCTTATATCTGCAAATGAGTTCGTCAAGCAAAATCCTAAATCTAACTAATGGTAAATAATTTGACTGAACTACCTAATTTTATTAAACATGCAATGTATTTAGTTAATATGTAATTATTCAAGTCTGTCACGACCTAGACCGTCGTGATTGGCACCCACACTAACCCTCCGGTGGAAGAACCATTACTACAATCCAAACCAAGCAACTAATCTAAAACTAAGACATTTAAGTTAAGGAAGCAAGTTAAATACTAAGGAAATAAATAGGGAGTTCCCATAAACTCCAACAAAAGTTTAACAACACTAAACAATGCGGAAGAAATAACCTAGAACCTAAAAGTCAATGTACCAAAACATCTAAGTTCAACAAGTCTAAACAAGAAGGGATGCAACCCCAATCTACTGAACTAATCAACTAACTAAAACAAATGTCTAAGTCCAGAAATGGTGGACATAGACGAAAGGAGAACTCATGGAAGCCCGGAAGAATTGGCTCACCCTTGAATTCAAACAACAATCACTGATCTCCTAAGCGAGGTCTGTCAGTAGCCGCTTGAAGATGCCCTGTAATCAACAAAAATAAGAGCAAGTGCAGTATCAGTACACAACCACAGTGTACTGGTAGGATCACACGGCTATCCCACTAAGTGCAACACAAGCAAGTTAGGACAACAATATAATCACATGCATATATATCGAACATACACAATATTATCAACATTACGAACAACTTCACATTTTGCAAGATACACAATTAAGTCACATCATTGGTTCTCTCATGGAACCCAAACCCAAACAATTAGCATACCGAAATGCGGTATCCGATCCAATAATTATGCCGAAATGTGGCAACCGATCCCATAGTTATGCCGGAACGTGGCAACCGATCCAAGTTAGTTATGCCGAAACGTGGTAACCGATCCATTCAATACACCACAATCACAAACACAAGTATATCTTCAAGATCATACATTTAAGTCATGATTTCCATGAAATCATCATTCATCTATCTCATTTACAACAAGTGTGATCAACATTGCAACATTCATACACATACAAATATCATAATGAAGAAAGAACAAACATGCATCACACAATCATAGAATCACATCCATCACCTACCTCGAAACAAGCTTGAAACCCTAAGAAACTTGATCCTTCCCTTTCCGAATTCGTTCCTCTTGTTCTTGGTCTACTAACAATCATAATAACACGGAAATCAATACACAATCACTAATTACCCAAATTACTAACAATTCTATGAACCCTAGATCAAACCCATGATCCCAATTATCCAAATTAGGGTTGTTTCCACCATAGAATCTATAACAAAACCCTCCCCCATCAATATTCATCCATTCTATTACGTTCTACGGATCAAAAAATGGATTCGGGGAGTGAAAAGCTTACCTTTAGCCTCAAGAATGGTGAAAACCGAGTAGGAGTCGCCTGGGGTTCGTTCCCTAGCTCTAAGAATCGAAAAGTGCAAAATAAGGTCATTTAGGGGTTTATTTATGACTTTAAGTCACGTCAAAACTGCCACAGCGACCCTCACCCCGCTGTAGCGTCCCTGCCAGAGCGGCAAAACCCCCCCCCCCCCAAGGCGGCTTGCACGAACTAGTAAGCAATTTAAAGAATTTCAAAATCTCCATTTCACAACACACCTCTAACCCACGACGCTCAGAAAAAGCGCTGCACGCTAAGATCGATTTCGGGAGTTCTACTTGCCCGAATTCAATTCTGTAAAGTCGTACAAATTCCTTAACGATTTATCTAACTACTCATGTAATCAAAATCATAAATAATTCACCCGATTGTTACCAGATTTCCCTACACCTTAAGGACTCCGATTTCGTCCAAATCTAGACTAGGTTGGGAAAATCCAAATATTACGAAAAAGTTTTCCGGACCCAAATTTTCCCCCGTTGTCTTTCCTATAACGACGGAACCCGGTCGTTACAAAGTCTGAATCTAAATGCTAACATTGAAACATCAACATCCATTAGGCTGAGTCATGATATACTATAAGAATATTGACAAAGAGTGATAAAACATGTCCTTGTGGCATACATAATTGGTGATAGTTTAGGTAGAAAAGGAAAGACATGATAGTTTAGCTAAGAAACTCGTAATCGTAATAACAATGATACTTTCAATGTGTTTTTGATCATTTCTCTTTAAAATTAGACTTTGATTTGAAAAATAGTAGGTAAGAAAATGAACGATTCTTTAAAAGGCAATACTCATATAAATGGGCTAGTGGGAGTACATCTAAAAGGATGTACTCTATCGTTCTGTTTCTCTCAAGTAAAATGCAATTGTCATGTCAATATACATTTAAATAAACACCAAAATGTCAAATGTCTAGATCACATAGCCAACAAAATCTAGTGAGAAGACAACAACATATGCATACAGTCATAAACTAACTAAGCATAACCTACCACACATGCCTCAACATAAAGGTGGGAAAAAAAGTAAGTGTGTCTAAGATAAAACTAATACACACCTCATATGTCACAATGCCATCACCCATTGCAGACTCTTGGAGGGCGACAATACATATGCCACCCGTTGCAGAAAGAATACAAATTTTCATAGGTCCTAGTTGTGATAAATTCATTATCTTAGACACAATGTCCTGCGTAAAAGATAATAGGCTTGCATCATTTAGTAAAGTCAACCAATAAATTCACAAGACAGGAGCTTCAATTCAAGAGAACTTAAAAAAGAACTTTGATCATGGGTATGATATAAATGTTATTTTCTAGTTACGTTTTCATTTTTAAGAAATGGAGCCATAAGACCCGTAATAATTCTATCATGTTTCACTATTTTTTCTTCACCAATCCACACAAGTTATTCACCTTCCTTCGTAACTTCAAATCCTTCAAATAATTCATTAAAATATTTGAGATGAAAGTATAAGTTTCCTGAAACATAAGGAGGCCAACAAAAAAAAAATCAAATGCATATAAAGGAGACGTTACGATGGAAGGATCAAGATCTAGCCTATGCAAATAAAAGAAAAAAGAATAGTAATGATTGGAAGGAGCACACAAATAAGACTCTAATGTGCCACGTGAAAAAAGTTATAACTTATTGACAACATGGATTTATTTTATCATTAGAGAGTCAATTAATTATTATAGTTTGGTTCTTTTTTTCATCCTTGAATATTTATTCATCAATTAATTTTTGATGTATCAACCCAAAAGGCATAACAAGAAAGTCAACAAAAAAATAAATGTAGAAGTAAATTAATTTCTTCTTTTTCTCTCGTATGAAATTCAAAACTCAAGCTTGTTGCAGAACAACAAAATATTATATACGTTAATCTAAGATCTGTAAATCATGCTATGAAAAACACACGCTTTAGGCTAAAAATCAATAAGTAAAACATAGTTTACCTCCCCAATGTTCACATGGATTAACTGTGGCATACCAACTACACCTGACAACCATCAAGAAAATCCAATACTCACTAATTACAGTAATAAAGTTTATAAAAATTATATAAATGATATATATAAATTAAATCTTTCCCAAATTAGAAGAAACAATGAACACATATATACCAAAAAGTTCTCCATGATTCGATGAAATTTGAGCGATTTTAACACCAGCAGAGGACTTTTGAGAATCCATAGGATAGAAAAATTGTTTTCACTGTTGTTTTACTAAAGAAATTTGATGAGAGAGGAAGAAAGTTCTAAAAATTGTTGGATTTTATCATTTGAATTTAGTGTTTAAGCTTGAGTATGACCAAATGTATAACTAAGATTTTCTAAATATAATCCTTTTAAATGTTTGCACAAATTGTCTCCTACATTTGTGATATTTAATTTTTGCCCCTTCTTTTGGTTCTTTAAAAATAGTCATACGGGAATTAAGGCCTCATTTGTTTTCGTTAAGATTAAAATGTCTGAATCTGAATGTGCATTTGAATAATTAAGATCTTGTCTCTTGATCAGAACACTGAATGATTAAGACTGTTTGTATTAAACATCTGAATATCTATTTAACCTATTTAACAAAACAAAAATAAATCTAAGCCTAATGTTAAGCTTGTGCCTTGTTGACTTGATTTTCGGAGGCCTGAATTTATTCACTTTAGGCAGCACTGTTTCCACACATCTTTGGTCGACAAGGCCATTCTATCCTCATGTGCACTACATGGATGGATTCCTTGTAGCCAAGTTGAAAAAGCTGAGCAATTGCAAGTCTGCTGCCACTGCCATATCAAAAATGATATTTAACGGCAATTAATTAACGATAATTGCTTAATTGACACAAATATAGAAACGTTGGATCCAGTGATAATTAACTAATCCTGGTAAAAACTTTAGCACTTTTTATTAATATGCATATTTATTGCTACTAAAAATTATTTTTGTTGTAGTGCATACAAAGTCGTTTGTTCAGTCTGAACAAATAAAAGGTGCTTAAAGCATTGAGATCAATGACCATATAAAAAAGGCATTGCCAATGAGAAAGGAATTTGGGGGCAATGATTTTCATTTGATTATTGTAGATGAGGCAAATTTATTTTTGCCTTATTTTTCCTCTGCTCATTGGTCAGAGGTACGTTTACAGTCTCTGAAACCTTGCTTAATTTAATTTTTTTTGTATTTCTTTGTACGTATTTTTTTGTGTTAATTATATCTTATGATTAATGATTTTTTAAATTCTTGTAAGGTTCTGTATAATCACTTTGAATCCTCTCATAGCCAGAATCAACACAAGTTATTTTACTGTACATTTTGATAACTCAAGTGCTATTTTTTATAACACAATTTTATTTATATAATTTAACTATTTTTTTAGTTAATTTTACAGCCGAAAAAACTTCATAATTTTGAATCATCAAAAGGATACATGTACATGTAAGTACGATTTATATACATCAATTTCAACAATTATTATCTTCATCGCAAATAATTACAATTTATATGTAGGTGAACACCGTACAGTTGACAATGATCTACTACACATCTATAAGGAAGAAATACATTCATGAAATTTATGTACAAATTCTAAAAAACACTACTTTCATTCGACAAAAATCTCTTGATATATATGCAATTATAAAAGGAGGAGACTACAATTTTGTAAAAGTCTGACGAAAATTGTAAGAAATGAAACATATGATCATAACCGACGTTCCTCATATTCATATTTAAATTATGTGTTGTTGACCTATAAAAAAAGAAATTATTGTCAAGTGAGTATATGTTTTACATATAATAATATTAATCGCATAATTGAAGTTCTTTCAAAAAATGTTATTCAGATTCATTCGATAGTAATTTTATAGTATAATTATCCTTTGCACTGACGGTAAATATCAGTCGAATAGACTCTCACAACTTACCATTTTGAATTTGCATTTTCCATTCAATTTTAGTGCAAGCTCACTTATTATAATTTTGTAAAATGAATTTTCGAATTAGTATGTTAAAAATTAGTATGGGATAAGTTTGATGATTCATTATATTTGTTTTGTAAGAATCTCTTATTTGTTTACAATGAATTAAACTTTTTTATGTTGCACAACATCATTTATGAGTTTATAATTTTTTTTTTGATTATTTGAGACCTTATTCTCCCGACAACTCATCAACAAACAACGTAAGACGAAAATATAATTTTTGACATGTACGTGTTAAGCTTAGTGAGTTAGCCGCCTTAAAATATATAGGGTATTACAGTGACATCGGCCTATGCCCACAAACACGGCCAGGGGGGGTGGGGTGTTGGACCCATATATATTGGGCCTACATGAACATGTACCGAAACTCATTGTCATTCTTTTAGGGCCGGGAAAGACCTGTTTATGATTTTAATAACATCTCACCAACAAAACCCATATATTTTTTTATTAATCTTTAAACACAATAAACATTTTAATTTAAGTAAAATAGTAGTTAAATATTACATTAACAAAATATTTTAAAAAAATCAGTCTTTCATACACGTTAAGGTATTTCAATTATAAATTAATATTTTATGTTTGATAAAAATAAAATTGAACTACATGAAATATATATAAAAATTATAATAATAAAAGTAATCGTTAGAAAATGATGTAGTTTTCTTTTTCTAATTTCAAAAGCACATATTTAAGTTTTCAACTTCAGTCAAATAAAAATTTTACAATAAATTTTATCAACTCTTGATAAACAAGCCGCAAGAACAAAACTAAAAGTTTAAGGAAGATTATTTGGATAATTAATAAAGTTGGAGAATGAGAGAGACTTGAATTTATTTTTTCTTGAAGAAAAAGATATAGAGCACAATTTTTTTCAAAAATAAAAGTGTCTTTAAAAAAAATATAGAGCACAATTAAGAGATTTTTAAGTAATAAAAATAACTGCACTTAATGGCCTAATGCCCGAACCATTCAGATTCAGACCTCCATTAAGTGCAAACAAATGAGGCCTAAGTGTAATAGAAAACATTGATATGTTTAGATTTTTGTCACAATCCGAGACTACTCCCTAGTCGTAACACAATGCTTAGAGTCACCAAAGACCCAAAGCTAACTCATGGTCTGCCTTGACACTAAGATTCATACATATAGTAACTGAATATAACTGATGTGGAAATGTCACGATCCAAAGTACCTCCTACTTGCCTAAGGTAGAACCATGGTTTCTTAGCTTAATTGGATCCACTAGCTAAACATCCTACGGGGGCACGTAGTTTATGGGATAAGGAGATTGTTACTAGAAACCCAACCTTTCTATTGGGGGAGCTTCCATCTCAAGAGATTGCTTCTAGAAACCCGGCCTTTCTATTGGGAGAGCTTCCATCTCACTACAATATCCACTCGGTGCTAAGCATAAATCACATGGAGTAATTATTAAGTATTATCTTAACTCATGTCTCATGAAAGGATGTCTGTGACAACCAATCCAAGTTAGTTCATTAGGATAGCTCTTTAGATCATGTGTGAGAAAACCTTTCACCGTCCATGATTACATGTAAATCTTAGATTCAATTAGGTGAGAAAGCCTTTCAACCTTACAATCTTCATTATGTGAGAAAACATTTCACATCATGTTCATATAGTGTTCATAAGAATGTCCTTCCAATCAACACAACAACAATATCATAATCATTGACACTTTACTCTCAAAGTGTCCTTAAAGAATTTACATAGATTTCATAAAAACATGCATAATCTCATACTTTGCTCTTTCAAGGTTCAAAACCTACTTTCAATCACTACATCTAGAATTCAAGCATAAGACATGGATTTCATTATATTTCATGTGATTCTATCACTTCATGCATAAATTCATAAAATTCCGCTTTCATCATAAAAAACCCACATCATAAGATCACAATTGAGAAATAGGGGAATCACATGGGTTCATGGGGGAACTTCATAAAAACCATAAGAAATCATCAATTAATGCTTAATATAACTCAATTCAATAATTTAAATCAAGTTTGAAAGGAACCCATGACTTTTGAATCAAACCCTAACAATTGGGGATTTCTATCTTTTCAAAATTGGAGATTTTGAAGGAACTCCATGGATGAAAGGTATCCTTGGATGAAAGCTACCATACCTTAAGTCCAAGTTCTAGTATTCAATGGTGGAATTGGAATCCTAGCTTGAAAACCTAGGTTAAATCTCCTTCTTCTTCTTCTTCTTCTTCTTCTTCTTCAAGGTTCTAGAGAGAGAAATATTTTGAGAGAAAGAACTTTGGGGATTATTTGGGTTTTGGATATAATGGCTTGAATGGGTTAGTTTTAGAGTTAAAATCACTTATATAGGGATCCTAGACTTAGGCAAAATGACTTATCTTTAGTTTAATAAAACCGAAATTACCCAAATAACCCTCACTTGCCAGCCCACTATCCACCTTTACGAGAGGCACCATGAACCATGGTCCTCACCACGAGCTGTGGTCCCCTCCGTGGTAATGGACCAGTATCTTGGAAACCCTTCACTCAACTCCTAAAAACTAACTCTTCTCCACGAGCCTTCCCATGAGCCGTGAAGTGGCTCATGAAGAGGGGACTGTTTTGGGCATTTTTGGAGAGGCTACTGCCTAGCTAACCACGAGCCACACCACGATCCGTGGTCCTCACCATGATCCGTGGTGGTGGTCGTGGTAGGTGAGGCAACGTCTATGCAAAGGTAGGCTTCCCTAGCCCACTTCTTTGGCCATTGCCCTCTTCCTTGGCTCTAGTCCTCCCACACTTAGCCCTAGTTTAGTCTACTAGAGTTATAGGGTTGCCTACTTATCTTGCCAAATGAAGAATCAGGTCAAATATAGTTTAGGTAATTGGTTTTTTTTTAGAGGAGTCAAAGAAATAAACTAAATCTCAACAAGGGTAGTAACACATGACATAACATTTAGATATTGAATAAAGGGTTTCCATTATATCAACCTTTAAAATGTAAAGTTCAACATGATGACTTTAATACCAGCAAACCAAATCATATATATTATCTCTTTACGACATCTGCATTGACGACCATTTCTGTCATTTTCCCTTCTATATATGTTAAGTATAGAGCACCATTGGAAAATACCTTCCCTACCACGAATGGTCCCTTCCAATTTAGAGAAAATTTGCCTTTTACTTCGGCATGGTGTGGCAAAATGCGTCTCAATACTAATTGACCCTCTTCATAACGCGTGGGATGGAACTTTTTGTTATATGCTTGTGCCATTATTTTCTGGTACAATTGACCATGACATACTAATGTCAATCACTTCTCATCAATCAAATTTAGTTGCTCGAATTGTGTTTTGATCCTTTCATCATTATCGGTTTCAGCCTCTACGACAATTCGGAGGGATGGAATCTCAACCTCTGCTCGTATAGCCGATTTAGTCCCATCTATGCCAACAAATAGGGAGTAGCACCTACTTAAGTATGAACTATAGTGAGATAACCCAATAAAACAAAAGATAACTTTTCATGCCATTGTCGAGAACCTTGCACCATTTTGCGGAGTATATTTTTTATATTTTTGTTAGCAACTTCTACAGCCCCATTTTATTTTTGGAGGATACATAGTATAATTTCGATGTTCAATTTTAAATTGATGACATACCTCTTGCATTAAATGACTATTGAGATTCCCAACATTAAGAATAATAATTACCTTTGGGAAATTGAATCGGCATACGATGTTGAAAGGAATGAAATCCACCACGGCCTTTTTGGTCACTAACTTGAAAGTTACTGCTTCCACCCACTTTGTAAAATAATCAATGGCCAGCAGGATGAACCTATGACCATTCGATGCTTTTCGTTCAATTGGTCCAATCACATCCATTCACCATGCTACAAAAGGCGAAGAGGCGGACATTGCATGCAACTCTGAGGGAGGAGAATGTATCAAATCACTATGTATTGGGCATTCATGACACTTACAAATAAATTGTATGGAATCTTACTCCATGGTAAAACAATAATAACCTACTTGAAGAATTTTCTTTGCTAGGACATACCCATTCATGCGCGGTCCACAAACTTCGGAGTGTATTTCAATCATGACCGTTGAAGCCTCTCTACAATTTACACAGCTTAGAAGACCAAATCAGGGGTTTTCTTGTAAATAATTCCCCCACTTAAGAAAAACCCGCTAGCTAGTGATCGAATAGTTCTTTTTTATTACTATTTACATTTGTCGGACAATTTCCTGACTTAAGGTATGCTTTAATATCATGGAATCAAGGTTTACCTTTCACGCCCTGAGGCTACACCCATGGCATAACACGGGACCTAGGATAACGAGTGACCCCAAGCTAACTCTGTGTCTGGCATATATCAAACATACTGAGAATAACTGAATAAAACATATACTATGTGGAAGCTAAAAAAATGGATAACTGAAATTGGGGAGTACCCAACTAGTCTGAATGTATAAAACATACTAAGAGTTTAATAACAATTGAAAGATGAACTTAACAATTCAAGCTGATTCTACTACTATGTCTGAAATGCGTCTAACTGAGTTGAGTTGCTGGGACATGCCCCCAGCTAACATTAACAAAACTAAAAATTGAATAAACAGACTAAAATGAAAAGCATGTCTATTGGCCTCATAATATGAGGACTCAACACTGAAGTTTCTGAATGCGGACTGAGAATTGATCTAAGCGTGATCTGGATGCTGAGTACCTGAACCTACATCATGAAATGATGTAGCGCAGAGTATGCATTAGTACTTGGAATGTACTGAGCATGGAGGATATAGATACTAAGTTGAACAAATATATATAAGCTGAACAAAGCATAACTGAGGAATGACATAAACTGAGCAAGAATGTAAATATTGAAACATAACTGAAAAGCTAAGTTGAATGTAATGACCAAGTACTAATCATGAGAATAACATGTTGAACTGAATGCTGAAGTAGATATTGAAAACCTGGTCAAATGCAGTAAGAGTCTGACTGTTGGAGCTACTATTAACCGACATAAAACCACCTGAGCTAAATATGGAGTCCGATGTATACGCCCCATCGAGAGGACCCAATATACCTTGCCAGGGGTATAAAGACATGACTGGCGTGATCACTAAATCTGATGCCCAATAGAGGGGTCTTATAATCGTATGGGGGCACGTAGTTCTAGGACTCTGAGGGTAAGTTGAACCACAGTCCACTCGGTGCTAAGTCTACTCTAGACTGAATATGTATATGACAGAAATGCAACTGAATTACTGAATAGCTCAAAATACTGACATGTTAGCTGGGAATGCAACATTTATATATTGATAATATGACTTTCGAAATTTAAAGCATGATTATCTGTTTAACTAACCTAGTAAGTGTAATTCATGAAGTAGGAGAATATACACAAACTAGGGTTCTGAGTTTCATACAAGGAATTAAGCAAAGTTTCCAAGAAACAAGCTATTTCGATTTAGGATACTACAACAACTAAATCATTGTAAATATTCAAGATTTTGAAACTCTATGTCTAAACAAGATATGGAGAAGCAAGGAACTGACTGAATTCTAGGGACCTAGTGGATCAAAGGAACCCACTAGTAAAATCCCACATACCTGGTAAGGAAATCTACGGAGAAATCCTTTGATTTCAGGGCTGAAACTTGAAGAACAATGATGCTTGTTCTTGAAGGAAACTGGCGCCTCTTTCTTTTTTTTTTCGTTCCAATTTTGATGATTTTTGGAGAATGAGGGTTTTGGGTATGTCTGACTAAGTTATTAGGCTTAAATAGAGTAAAATGACGTAATTTAGGCATCAAACGACGTAGTTTAAGTACCAAATGCATAGGGGAAAGGACCAAAATGACCCTGACTTAAATCTGACGAGTGCCACCTACTATAGGATAGACGGGCCGTCGTTTGACTTACCAACCATCGGTAGGGGTCGTCGCTCAAGCTCTGCCCAACAAGGCTTCACTAAAATGAGCATAAATGTTTAATCCGAGATGGGATTTTAGCAAACTTGGTGGCATTGAAAGAGGATTCAATTATCTTTCATTTGATTGGTCATGTGCCACCTAATTCATTTTGTGCTAAAAGATATGAATGTTTGAAGTTGACCCAATAACAATTTTTCTCTAATTGGTTGTTGACCCTCACCTACGGTCCGTAGGTCCAACCACGGATCATCCTGGTCGACCGTGGGTGGGGTCATAGAGCATAAACATTTGGTGCCCAACAATGAACCCCACCTACAGATCGTGTGTCAGACCACAGACCATCGATGGCTTCTGTGGTTCTTGCACCAGGTCCTGGAAAGCTGCATTTTTTCTATTTTCTCAAATTCGTGGTGTTAGAAAATCTCCCCATTGGGAACATCCGTCCTCGAATAAAGTCTAAAAAAGCTGAGTATGGAGGGAAAGAGTTGCAATCCCTACCACTAAGTACTAAAAACTAATATCTAACTAAACAGAGTTCCAAGAACATGCAAATATGCTGAAATACAAGAACAACTGAAGGAACAAGAGACTAAGACTGAATTTACGCATGAGTAAACTGAGAGACTGGAGAGGAACTATTACCTGAAGCTGAAAAGGAATCTGAAGAAAGAGATGAGGGTACTTGGCCAGCATGGTTGCTTCTGCATCCCAAGTAGCTCCCTCCACTGACTAACTCCTCCGTAAAACCTTTACTGAAGCGACTTCCTTATTTCTCGACCTACGAACCTAACGGTGAAGAATTTCAACTGTAACTTCTTCATAGGTGAGACTATCTTTCACAGCCACACTCTATAATGGTACTATTGATGCCGGATCACCCATACACTTCTTCAACAAGGAAATGTGAAAGACTGGATGAACCGCTACTAGTTTTGCTGGCAACTCTAACTCATAAGCCACATTGCCAACCCTTTTCAGGATTCTGTACCGACCTACATATCTAGTACTGAGCTTCCCTTTCTTGCCAAATCTCATCACCCCTTCATAGGTGACACCTTCAAGAAAACCCAATCATCAATTTGAAACTCTAAGTCCCTTTTCCTCACATCTGCATAGGACTTCTGACAACTCTAGGCTATCTTTAATCTATCTCTGATGAGTTGAACTTTCTCCATAGCCTGATGAACCGAATCTGGCCCAATCAAGGCTGCTTCACCTACTTCAAACCAACCAATCGGGGACCTGCATCTACGCCTATATAGTTCCTCATACGGGGCCATCTGAATACTAGAATGAAAGCTATTATTATAGGAGACTCTATGAGAAGTAGGTGATCATCCCAATTGCCCTTGAAATTGATCACACAAGCTCTCAACATGTTCTCCAAGGTCTGAATGGTACATTCTGCCTAACCATTCGTCTGTGGATAAAATGCTATACTGAGATTTACCTGAGTACCAAGGCCTTTCTGAAATGATTTCCAGAAATGTGAGGTAAACTGAGGACCTCTATCTGAGATGATAGACAAGGGAGCCTTATGGAACCTGACTATCTCATTGATGTAGAGTTTGGCGTAGTCCTCTACTGAATCTATAGTCTTGACAGCTAAGAAGTGAGCGGACTTAGTGACTCTGTCTACTATCACTCAAATGGAGTCATGCTATTTGCGAGTACAGGGTAAACCGGTAATGAAGTCCATATTTATCACTTCCAACTTCCATATAGGAATGTTAATCTCCTGAGTCATACCTCATGGTTTCTAATGTTCTACCTTAACACACTTATCCACAAAGTCTGCTATATCCCTCTTCATGCCGTTCCACCAAAAGACTTCCCATAGATCAAAGTATATCTTAGTGTCACATGGATGAATGGAATACCTAGAGTTATGAGCTTCTATAAGGATCTGCTGCCTCAACTCACCCACATTATGAACACATAAGCGACCCTGGTATCGAAGCAGACTATCTCCCCCGGGAGAAAACCTCAAAATTTTGCTGATGAACTGCACCTTTCAAATGAAGTAATATCGGACCACTGTCTTGTTTTTCCTTAACCTCCGCTACCAACGAAGATTCTGGTCCATTTTGAACTATCACCCCACCATCTGATATGTTCGTAAGGCAAACTCCTAAGCGAGCAAGCCGGTGAACATCGTTGGCTAGCTCTTTTCTTTCTTCCTCAACATGTGCCATACTACCCATAGACAACCTACTGAGAGCATCAACCACTACATTGGCCTTACCCGAGTGGTAAAGCACATTAATTTCATAGTCTTTCAAGAATTTAAGCCATCTCCTCTGATGAAGATTCAACTCTTTCTGGGTGAACATATACTGGAGGCTCTTATGATCTGTGAATACATCAACATGGACACCATACAGGTAGTGTCTCCAAATCTTTAGGGCAAATACTACGGCTGAAAGCTCGAGGTCATGAGTTGGGTAGTTCTTCTCATGGAAATTAAGCTGTCTAGAAGCATAAGCTATGACTTTACCTCTCTGTATCAGTACACAACCCAGGCTGACTCGGGATGCATCACAATAAATTACTTAATCATCTGAACCACTTGGTAGAGTCAAGATCGGAGTTGTAGTCAACCTAGTCTTCAGTTCTGAGAGCTTTTCTCACACTCATCTAACCACTGAAATTTGACCTTCTTTTGAGTCAACTTAGTCAATGGGGAAGCTATGGATAAAAATGCTTCAACAAATCTCCTATAATAACCAGCCAAACCCAAGAAACTTCTGATATCTATTAGAGAGGTGGGTCTTGGCGAGTGTCTCACTGCCTTAATTTTCTGAGAATCCACTCGGATCCATTCGCTAGATACCACATGACCGAGGAAAGCGACCGACTGTAACCAGAATTCACATTTGTTGAACTTAGCGAATAACTGGCGATCTTTGGGAGTTTGCTGAACAACTCTCAGATGAGTCGCATACTTCTCCTTACTCTGAGAATAAATAAGTATATCATTAATAAAGACGATAACGAACAAGTCGAATACTATTTGAATACCTTGTTCATTAAGTCCATGAAATTTGTAGGAGCATTTGTTAGTCCAAAAGACATAACTACAAATTCATAATGACCATATCGAGTCCTGAAAGTTGTCTTTGGAATTTCACTATCTCTAACTCTGAGCTGATGATAGTCGGATCTGAGGTCTATCATAGAAAAACAACTAGCACCCTGAAGTTGGTCGAACGAGTCATTAATCCTGGGGATGGGATACTTATTCTTGATGGTGACTTTGTTCAACTGATGATAGTCAATGCACATTGTGAGAGAACCATCTTTGTTTCTCACGAACAACACTGGAGCACCTCATGGAGAGATACTAGTTCTTATGAAACCCTTATCTAGAAGGTCTTTTAATTTTTCTTTCAATTCCTTTAGCTCAGCTGGAGCCATTTTGTAAGGAGGAATCGAAATGGGCTGGGTATTTGGAAGGAGATCTATTCCAAAGTCAATTTCCCTTTCGGGAGAAACTCCGAGAAGATCTTCTGGAAACACTTCTGGAAACTCATTTACTACTGGGACTGACTCAAGAGTTAGGGTTTCAGAGTTTGAATCCTTAACCCGAACAAGATGATAGATATACCCTTTGGAAATCATTTTTCTGGCCTTAAGGTAAGAGATGAATCGACCCATAGGCATTGAGCTACTACCTTTCCACTATAAGACTAGCTCATTTGAAACTGAAACTAAACGATTCTAGTTCTACAATCGACCGAGGCATAAAAGAAATGTAACCAATCTATGCTTAGAATGATATCGAAATTTACCATTTCTAACTCTACAAGATCTACTGAGGTGACTTTATGAAAGACTGTGATAGGGCACTTTCTGTATACCCGTCTAGCTATAACTGGGTCACCAACTGGAGTAGAGACTAAGAATGGTTCTGAAAGGGTTTCTGGACATGCATTAATACCACAAGATTCCTTCCATTGTTGGTACCAAGTGTAGGTCACTCCTTCCACTAATAGGCGGCCAAATTTGCACTCTCGACTTAAGTGATGCCCATAATATATGTTACCTTTTAAATGTCCTCGAGAAACTCTTGTGGATCTTATTTTGGCTTAGACCCATGATACTCTATAGGGTTTATCCAAGTAAAGTCTTGGATTCTTGTTGTAGTAGTGTTAGTATGTGGCAGAGCTGGGAGCACAACCTACTGATTTACCTGGGTAGTCATGGCCTGAGCAAGTACTTGGTAAGCAGCCCTGAACTCGGTATGCATGATTCGCTCCTTCAATGGGTCTGCTAGAGCTGCTTGCTGATTCCTTGCATTAACTCTTCTGGGAGGCATTTTCCAAAATGTGAAGAGTAGGAGTTAGAAGGAGATTGAATAGAGTTCATACTCACGCACGATAAGAATAGCAAAGAAAGTTATTTTTTTCTTAAAGCACTTCTTAGCCTCCTTCTCATAGATGTGGTGCACTTCACAACCATGAAAGATAATCTACTTAGTGCGACTTTCAGACATCCTAGGACTCTTGAACCTAATGCTCTGATACCATGTTTGTCACGCCCCGAGGCTACCTCCTTTGCGTAACGTGGGACCTAGGATCACAAGTAACCCCAAGCTAACCCTGTGTCTAGCATATATCAACCATACTGAGAATAACTGAATAAAACATGTACTATGTAGAAGCTAAAACAATGGATAACTGAAAGTGGGGAATACCCAACTACTTTGAATGTATAAAACATACTAAGAGTTTAATAAGAACTGAAAGATGAACTTAACAATTCAAGTTGATTCTACTACTATGTCTGAAAAGCCTCTAACTGAGTTTAGTTTCTTGGAATTGCCCCCCAGCTAACTCTAACAAAATTGAAAACGAAATAAAAAGTTAAAATGAAAAGCATGTCTATTGTTCTCAGAATATGAGGACTCACCATTAAAGCTGTTAAATGAGGACCGAGAATCGATCTAAGCGTGATCTGGATGCTGAGTACTTGAACCTACATCATGAAAAGATATAGCGTAAAGTATGCGTCAGTACTTGGAATGTACTGAGCATGCAGGATATAGATACTAAGCTGAACAAAACGTAATTGAGTAATGACATAAATTGAGCAAGAATGTAAATAGTAAAACATAACTGAAAAGTTAAGCTGAATGCAATGACCAAGTACTAATAATGAGAATAACATGCTAAACTGAATGCTAAAGTATATACTGAAAACCTGGTCAAATGCACTGAGAGGCTGACAGTGGGAGCTACTATTAACCGACATAAAACCACGTGAGCTAAGCGTGGAATCTGATGTATACGCCCAATCGAGAGGACCCAATATACCTTGCCAGGGGTATAAAGGCATGACTGGCGAGATCACCAAATCTGATGCCCAATAGAGGGGACTTATAATCCTACGGGGGCACATAGTTTTGGGACTATGATGGTACATTGAACCCTAGTCCACTCGGTGCTAAGTCTACTCCCAACTTAATATGTATATAACACAAATGCAACTGAAATTCTGAATAGCTCAAAATACTGACATGCTAACTGAGTATGCAACATTTATATACTGATAATGTGACATTCAAAATCTAATGCATGATTATCTGTTTAACTGACCTAGCAAGTGTAATTCATGAACTAGGAGAATCTACATAAACTAGGGTTTAGAGTTTCATACAAGGAATTAAACAAACTTTCCAAGAAACAAGCTATTTCGATTTAGGATACAACAATAGCTAAATCACAGTAAATATCTAAGGTTTTTGAAACCCCAGGTCTAAACAAGATACGGAGAATCAAGGAACTGACTAGATTCTAGGGACCTAGTGGATGAAAGGAACCCACTAGTGAAATCCCACACACGTGGTGACGAAATCTACGGAAAAATCCTTTGATTTTAGGGCTGAAACTTGAAGAACACTACTGCTTGTTCTTGAAGGAAACTGGCGCCTCTTTGTCTTTTTTATTCGTTCTAATTTGGATAATTTTTGGAGAATGAGGGTTCTAGGTATGTTTGACCAAGTTATTAGGCTTAAACTGAGTAAAACGACGTAGTTTAGGCATCAAACGACATAGTTTAAGTGCCAAACGCATAGGGGAAATGATTGAAATAACATTGACTTAAATCTGACAAGTGCCACCTACTGCAGGACTGACAGGCCATTGTTTGACCTACCAACCATAGGTAGGGTTCGTCGATAAAGCTTTGCTCAATAGGGCTTCACTAAAACAAGCATAACTTTTTACTTCGAGATGGGATTTTAGCAAACTCAGTGGTGTTGGAAAGAAGATTCAATTATCTTTCATTTTGTAGGTCATGAGCCACCTAATTCATTTTGTGCTAAAAGATATGGCAGTTTGAAGTTGACTCAACAACAATTTTCCTCTAATTAGTTGCTGACCCTCACCTACGGTCCATTGGTCCAACCACGGACCATCCTGGTCGAATGTCGGTGGGGTCAGAGACCATAAACATTTGGTGCCCAATGACAGACCCCACCTACGGACCATGTGTCTGACCACGGACCGTCGATGGCTTCCATGGTTTTTACACGAGGTCCTAGAAAGCTGCATTTTTCTATTTTCTCAAATACGAGGTGTTACATTACCGTCAAATTCCTCCTCAACTATGTTGTAGTAAGCATGCTGATCATGAATCTGTATGTATAAAGGGTCAATATGAGCTTCATCAGGACGTTGTAGCAACAAAGATAAAGTGTCCAATGCATAATCAATATCATTATAAACTCTATGAATGTGTCTAAACTTTATTGACACAAACCGCCAACAAAGATCTTGTAAACAATGTTGATATGGTATGAGCTTTGGGTCACGAGTTTCTCCTTCTCCTTGAATTTGATGAACTAGCAAGTTTGAGTCTCCTAACACTGACAATTCTTGGATGCCTATTTCAGTAGCTAATCTCAAACCCAAGATGCAAGCTTCATGCTCTGACATATTGTTGGTACAATAGAATCTAAGTTGGGTTGTTATACGGTAACATTCCTCTAATTCAGACATAAGAACAACTCATATCCCAACTGATTCATTGTGAGAGGCCCTGTAAAAGAACAAAGCACATCCTTGATTGTTATTGAGAATAACGTCATCAACTTATGATATCTCTTCGCCAGGAGAGTAGGTCTTAATTAGTTCATATTTTTCATCAAAGGGGTTCTCTACCAAGTGATTTGTCAATGCTTAGGCTTTCATTGTTGTTTGTGTCACATAGATAATGTCAAACTCTGTAAGTAATATTTTCCATTTCGCAAGCCTACCCATGGGCATGGGCTTTTGAAAAATGTATTTTAAGAGATCCATGCAACAAATGAGGTAAGAAGTGTAAGACGGAAGGTAATGCTTCAACTTTTGCGCGAATCAAGTCAGGGCACAACATGTTCTTTCAAGAAGAGTCTGCTTAGACTCAGAAGCGGTAAATTTCTTATTGAGGTAATAGAAGGTCTTCTCTTTCTTACTAGTGACATCATATTGACCCAATATGCAGCCAAAAGGATTATTCAACACTAAAATATACAATATCAACAGTTTTTCCGGCTTAGGAGGAACCAAGATAGGGGGATTCAACAAGTACCTTTTGATTCTACAAAAGCCTCTCGACATTATCCGGTCCATTTGACCATAACATTCTTCTTTAATATCTTAAAAAAAGTGCTTCGCAAGTTGTTGTGAGTTGAGCAATGAATCTACTGATGTAGTTTTGCCTTCCTAGAAGGCTCATCACCTCATTCTTGTTCTTTCGCGGTGGCAATTCCTTAATGGATTTTATCTTTGAAGGATTTAACGCAATACCTTGTCGGCTAATTATAACCCCCAAAAGCTTTCCTGATGATACTCCAAATACACATTTTGCATGATTAAGCTTGATATTATACATGCGGAGCCTTTCGAAGAATTTCCTTCAGTGTTTCACATGATCTGACTGCTTTTTTATTTAATGAATACGCATCCATATAAACTTCTATTTCTTTATGCATCATATCATGAAACATGATTTTTATTGCTTTCATATAAGTTGTTCCCATATTTTTTAACCCAATTGGCATGACTCGATAACATTAGGTACCCTATGATGTGATAGAGATCTTTTTTCTGCATCTTCATCATTCATAATAATCTAATGGTACCCCACTTGTGATCCAAAAAAGATGCAATTTCATGCTTGGCATAATTGTAAAACAAAATGTGGATGTTTGGCAATGGAAACTCATCTTTTGGACTTTCTTTATTCAAATCATGATAATCAAGACACACTTGAACCTTGTTGTCTTTCTTTGGGATAGGCACGATAATGGCTAACCAAGAAGGATATTGAGCGACTAGAATGACTTTTTCTTCAAGTTGCTTTGTGATTATGTCTTAATTTATTACACTAATGTCAGTTTTAAGATTTCTCAACTATTGTTTAACCAATAGAAACTTAGGGTCAGTCGGCAACTTGTGAACCACCATGTCGGTGCTTAACCTAGGCATAACATCATAAGACGACATAAAAACATCCTTTTAATCAAACAGAGCCTGCCATTATATATTTCTTTTGTTGTCGAGCATGTACACTTATCTTAGTGTAATACCCCGCTATTTGAAAGAGTTGGAATTAGAATGAACCATTTTTGGAAAGAATAAAAATCTTGGAATTTGGCAAGTATGTTAAGTATGAATTTTGGGTCAACCTCAAACGACCATAACTCCTAGTAAAGGATGAGCTAGGTGAGCTACAAGATATCAAATGAAAGGTCTTTGAATTATCTTTCTAACGCCACCGAGTTTGATAATTTTTGAGTTTGTATGAGGGAGATATGCTTGATTGAAGTCAGGTTATCTGAATAAGGAAAATCAACCAAATTTTAGAGGGGTATTTTGGTCTTTTCATTACCCAATTAAATTATTTGGTTTTTAGTAAGCTATTTGGGATCTAAACTGAGTTAGTTCAGTTTACGCAATTATGAATTACGCTGAGGCCTTGAGAGAGGAGAAAAAAGGAGAAAAGTCAAGGCATTCTTGGAGATTTCTTGCGGAATCAAAGTCGTTTCGCCAAGGTTTGATCCCTAAAAGAGTATATGAGACTTTCATAGTGTTGGGTTCGTTCACCCAAGCGCCAATCATGTTTAGTTCAGCGGAATGTATTCTTGAATGAAAGTTTGATGATCTTGAATTGTGTTCTTGAAATCGGCTTTCGTTCATAAGATTTGATGGGATTGTTAAGTTTTTGATGGAATCGTGTCGATATTAGAGTTGTTTAGGAGTAGATTCTTGTGTATATGTACTGGGTATCTGAATCTAAAGAGGAATTGAGAAAAATAATCAAATTTTGGAGAATTGGGGTTAGAAAATGAAGAAGGAAAAAGTCAGGTAGAAATCGGGTACCAGGTCCGCGACGCGAACCTGTTCCTTAGAAGTGGAACTTTTCTCGCCGCGCCGCGGAGAGATTGCGGACCCCTCTGCCTCAAAATTTATTTTGTGACCAACTATTAAAATCCATCTCCGCATCGCAGACTTGATTCTAGACAGTGATTTCTTGATCGTTTCGCATGTTTAACTATCTAAAAGCACTCCTAAACATCACGAGATCTTTCCTATCACAAATCAAAACCTTGAATTCATAAATCAAATTCAAGGTAGAGTTGAGAGTCAAGTCTTGAGGGTTCTTCGAGTCATTTTAAGAAGTCTTTTACAAATCTTTTAAACCTGTTTTAAGAATAAAGCATTGATATTAAGAAAGAGTTGAGTCGAGTTCATTTTCTTTAAAATGTTATATGGGGACTATGTATTCCCAAAGAGTAAATGCTTTCACATTTAAGATGAGAGGAACCACTGATTTCGAAACAAGTTTTCATGAGTAGTTTTGAGTTCAATCTCTTTTAAGAGATAGATTTTTGAGTAATAACCTCAAACCACATAGAAAGAGTTATGTTTTTAAACATACGAGATGCGTATATTTTGGGAGTAATATTGATCACCGATATGGGGACGAGTTAATAATAACTCAAGTCTCCATAAACCATGTAGCCAACGTGGGTAGAAAGGGTCATACTTTTTAGATGATTCTGTAATGCTTTTAGCATAGGCTAGTGGATCCACTTAGTTGAGGTGTTTTATATCCCGGCAAGTTATAGGACAGTTTTGGCAGCGTGAGCGAGACACTGAATCATCGCATAGCTCATAGTAATGGATGTCGATTAGAGAAACTCCCACAAAATTATATTGCTTTATTATATATATAAATTTAGTTGTTATCGTATTTCTCCAATACTTTGAGTTGCTATTTACTATTTAAATGCTTTATATAAACTACATCTTTACTGTTGTTTTTTTTTGCATTGAGTTGAGTATCCATGAGTTGAATAAAGTTGAGGTAAGTGTTTCTTTCAAAATTCAGTTCAAGCTTATGTCATGTTTAGTTTTTCCCTCGCATGCTCGTACATTCAATGTACTGATGTCATTTGGACTGCATCGTTTTATGATGCAGATAAAGGTAACCAGGATAAGCATCCATCGCTTCGTTGATCAAGTTGAGCACTTAGAGTCAGTTGGTGAGCCTCCTTTATTCTGGAGGATACCCTTTTATTACTTTATTATTCTAGTTTATTTGGAAGTCGGTGGTCTTGTTCCGACGTCCATCTCAGTTGTTAGAGGCATCATAGACAGTTAGTTATTAGTTCTTTAGTTTTTTTATTTCAGTTATGTTGATTATAAGACTTGATTTTCCTTATCGGCTAGTTGAATGTTTTCTTTTATAAACATTATAGTTTATTCATGAGTTATCTTTGTTGAGTAAATTCTTCCGCTGAGTAGTAAGCCAGGCCAAGGGTTCGTTTGGGGCTACAATGGTTCTCGAGTACCAGTACCGCCCAAGGTGTAGGCTTTGGGAGTGACAAATTTGGTATCAGAGCACAGAGTTCAAGAGTCCTAGGGAGTCTATTAAGCCATGTCTGTAGAGTCCTAATTATCGGTGTGAAGTGCGCCATATCTATAATTAGGAGGCTTCAACATTTAGGAACTATCTCCCTTTTTTCATACTCATTTCGTGCGATAGAGTTTATCTGTAAAAAGTTTCTTCTAACTCGTGCTTGTGCGTATCTTTCAGATCATGCCTTCATGAAGAGCTGTTAGAGGTCATCCTGCTAGGAGGAATGTTGAGGAACAAGGGGTACCTAATGCACCTGAAGTGCAATCCCAAGGAGAAGTCACTAATGATGAGTTCTGGGAAGCTATTCGGATGTTGAGTCAAGTTGTGACCAATCAAGTTGGACAGAGAGAGAATCGATAGGAAGTGGCTGATACTCTTAGGGTCTATGAATTTTTAAGGATGAATTCTCCAAGCTTCACTAGATCAAGTGTCACTGAGGATACGAAAAACTTTGTAGAAGAACTACAGAAAGTGTTTGAGGTTATGGGTGTTGTTGATGCTGAGCGAGTGGAACTATGTAACACTCGGAAAATTGATAGGTGAAACTAGAGCCTAACGTATGAACCTTATAAGTTTATGTATAAATTGGAGATATAAAAGGGTCCAAAAATTTGGCTAAGTATAAGTTTAAGAGAGGGTTCAAGGAAGGCGAAATGATTCACCTTCCTTAGAAGCTTCCTTGAACCAATGCCTTAGTCAATTTTGACTAAGTATATTTTCAAGAGAGGGTTCAAGGAAGGTAAAAGCCTTCACCACCCTTAGAAGCTTCCTTGAACCAATGCCTTAGTTTTTTTAAAGCAACCCACGTGAGGGTTTAAGGACTAGGTGTGGGGACTGCCTTAACACATGGGCAGTGCACGTGTGCAAGAGGGGGCCCACTGCCATGTACTCCCATGTAGACTTATGCCTTAGCTTTAAAAAGCTAAAGGCAAGTCCAAGGGAGGGTTTAAGGAAGGTACATCAATTCAAGGGCCTTAAAAGCTCCCTTGGTAATTGCCTTAGTTTTATTTGGGCAATCCAAGGGAGGCATAAAAAGGGGTAATTTCGTAATTTCCTTTTTAGTCCAAATTAAATGGGTATAGTCTATATTACTTTTAAATAAATATATATATATGGTATAAACAGGCCTTTTGAATACTCCCATGGATACGCCTTAGCTTTAAAAAGCCAAAGGCAAAGTCCAAGGGAGGGTCCAAGGCTAGTGGACCACTTCAAGGACCTTAAATGCTTCCTTAAACATTTCCTTAGTTTTTTTGGCTAAGTCCATATGTGCAGGGGCATTTTCATAAATATTATTTTTAAGTTAAATTAGAAAGTGGGCATATTTTATATTATTTCTAAATAACTATGTAAGGGATTTTATATTAAAATATCCCCAAAATTAATCACTTTCACAAACACCCACTTTAAAATAAAAAGTTCATCTCTTCTCCAATATTTCTCTCTCTACAAGTTCCTCCATTGAAGAACACCAAAAGCTTCAAGATTAGGGTTCAAGCTCCAAGGTTTTCACTCCAATTTCGTGGAAAAGCTTCAATTAAGGTATGGGAACCTTCATTCATAGAATTTATTTCTTCATGAAGCCCTTCAACACTAATTTTTGAAATGGGGAATTTGTTCAAAAACTAGGGTTTTGATTCTAGCCATGGATTCTTCTTGAAAACGATTTATTTATGTTAATTATCCTATATTATGATGAATTTGATGTTTATTGAGGGTTTTTATTGTGAAATTCCCCATGAACCCATGTGCTTCCCCATGACCACAACTTTATGAAATTGAGATGGGTTTGTTCATGCAATGTGAATACTTAGAATAGTATCTATGTTAATTTAGTCAATTAGTCTTGTTTGATTCATGCTTAAAGTAGTAATTCTAAGTGTGATTGCAAGACATGATCTATGACCCTTGAAGGGTAAATTGTAAGTGTTGAATCTTAAAGTGTAACCTTGAAGGCAATGTATGAAGGTACTCTATGTTTAAGATTCTTATATATGAATGGAATGATCCACTTGAAAGGTGGAGGTGCTTACTTTTCATGTATTTATGTATGAAGTTATGTTCCACTTGAATGGTGAAGATCCAATGACTAATGTGTGAATTATGGTATTGTTGAAAGACTAGTTTCCTTTACTACTACACATGATTATGTATGAATTGTCTTGGATGATTATATGATGATTCTAAGGTGAAAGGTAGTTCTCACCATGTTGAATCAATGAGCTATGTTATGAGTTTGGTTGAATGAAGGGTAATGTACTCCTTCATATGAAATTGTAATTCACCTTAACTATGTATAAGTTGGAGAATAGTGCTTAGCACTGAGCGAATATGGCAATGAGGTAGAGACTCTCCCGCTAGTTTTAGGCCTAGTCTTCTACATATGCTCTAATGAGGTAGAGATTCTCCGGCTAGTTTTAGGCCGGGTCTTCTACATATGCTCTAATGAGGTAGAGACTCTCCCGCTAGTTTTAGGTCAGGTCTTCTACATATGTTCTCATGAGATGGAAACTCTCTCGCTAGTAAAATAGTCCGGGTTTCTAGAAGCAATCTCCCTATCCCATAACTATGTGCCCACATAGGTATTAGCTAGTGGATCCACATTATAGCTATATATGTCTAGTTCTACCTTAGGCAAGTAGGATGCCTTTTTTCGGTGTGGGGTTATATGACACCGGATTCCATGTAGCTCACATGGTCTATGTCGGTTAATGCACTTCTCCCTATGTAATAAGATAATGAATATGACTTGAGCTATACTTGTGATTTCTTGATAAGTTTACTTAGTAGGAGTGGGGGTATGGGACTTCACTTTTACATTGCACAAGTAAGCTTTGAAAGGGATTGTGGGTTGGTTCATTATGCTATGGTAAGACATGAAGGTATGATATATGTTGATGGGATTGTTGTTATGGTATGACTCTCCTTATGTATATATAATGAGTATGATTATCCCTATCTGATAAGAATATGAATTATGATGAGAACATGAGTTAGGTACTATGGTTCCTCCAGATGTTCTACTTAGTATGGATGGGGGTATGGGACTTCATTCATGCATTGCACAAGTAGATTTTGAGAGTGGGCATGGTATATCTCTCCTATGATATGATGATTATGAATGTATGCTTTATTATGAATATGAACATGGACTATACTAATGACTTCCTAATGAGCTTTACTTAGTGCGAGTGGGGGTATGGGACTTCACTTGTACATTGCACAAGTAGACTTATAAAGGGGTTATAGTGTGGTTTCCTTATGCTATAAAGATATATGAATTATGTATGCATGATATGGATTGTTGCTATGAGTGACTTTATTTATTAAAAGATATGAGCATGAATGTCTCCTTGTTTATGAATGTTGGCTATGAATAAGGTCAAGGTATGTTATGCATGATCATGGTGGCCTAGAAGTAATACTTAGTGTAGATAGGATTATGGGATCCTATCCATGCATTGCACAAATAGAGCTCAAGGTTACTTATGTGATGGTTTTATTATGATGATATGATCTTGGCATTGAATTATATATGTGAACTATGTCTTGTGAAGATTGGAGTATGCATTATGTTGTGTTGGAGACTATATTTGTGACTATGATGATATCCTCTATGTTATGATGAAGTGTGTATGGTTTGTCTTATGAGCTACATTCTCTAACTATTTCAAAGATGATGTTAAAAAATGGCATATAACATGGTTTCAAACAAAATATCCGTTTTAAGCATGTTTTAAATATTTTTATGCATGGATACCATATTTAGTACATTTTGTTCTAACCCATATTTCTATGTTTTCTACAAATGTAGGAATTGGTCCTTGGTGGTGGTATTCGTGGTTCAAGCTTGGATTAGTTAGTTTCCCCAAGCTTAGTTGGTGAGTCCTCAAGCTTCGAGGACAAGTAGTTTACTTTGAGTTTCTTTTAGTATTTCCATTTAGAAACTATTGTAAGGGCATTGTCCCTATTCGATTATATTAGATGGTCAAATGAGACAATGTCTAGACTCCTGTTTGTTTTATAAAATTACATCGATTGTAAAGAAAAAGTTTTTGATTTTTCCGCATTATTCTATGTCTTTATGTGATGATTATGCTAACGGCTTGTACGAGACCCCTTCGGGGGTCAAGTACGCCGTGTTACTTCTAGGTGGTAACCCCGGGTCGTGACAAATATTCAGAGTTTTAGTGTCCTCAATTGTCACGACCCAGGGGTACCCCATAGACGTAACATGGCGTACTTGACCCCGAAGGGGGTCTCATACAAACCCTTAGCATAATTATAACATAAGATAATAGAAAAGTACGGGAAAATTTAAAAATTCTTTAAACCATACAATAGAAAACATTTTCATAAGCAAACGGAAGTCTTTACTAAGGCTTTGTCTCAAACCATCTATTAAACTCATGAATAAACTCTTGGGACGCAGCCCATATAAAGTCTAAATCATAAGAAATGACATAAAAGGGAAACACGGGCTTGTCCTCAAAGCTATGAGGACTCACCAAATCTTAAAGTCTTCTTGCTTCTTAGAAACCTAGCCTCCGAAGCAACTCAATCTCCAACACCCTACATTTGATTTGAATGTAGGCAATATGCGTTAGTACAAAATGTACCAAGTATGAAAGCTAGCAGAACATCATAAAAGCATCTCAAAATGGTTAGTCAACATAAGACATAAACATAAGAGATAATAACACATTCTTAGCATAATCTCCAATATAGGCATCATATCATCACAAGTCAACATAAGACATAGTTAATGAGCATAGGAGCTAAATCATGTTCATAGCATAGTCTTAACTTGGACTTTCATATTTACATACTTCAACCTTTAGTCTTTCATATTAAAAGTGAAATACTTCACAAGCCACCTCCAAGCATACTTGTGCAAGGAAAGGATAGCATCCCATAATACTATCCAAGCTAAGTACCTTTTTTTGGTCATTCTTGGGTATAGTCCACATTCATAGTCAAGACCTAGGTTTTCATGTCAAAAGAGAACTTATACCCCTAAGTAACCTTAAGGCAAACTTGTGCAATGCATGAGTGACATCCCATAATACCACTCACACTAAGCATATCTTGACATCGCTCTATTCATGCTTTCTAATCATTGGTGTCATTCTTGACCTACTTCATAAAGACAAGGAACTATCATCTCAAGTCAATCATATCATGGAAGAGTACTAAAGAAACAATCTAAGATAAGCATACATACACATAAGAGGACACTTCATAAGTAGATTCAAGTCATACTTGTGCCATGTATGAATGGCATCCCATACTACCACTCACATTAAGTACGTCTTTAGGATAGCTTACTCAATGCTAATTATTTATCATTCTAGTCTATCAAAGAATAGCACACTACTAGGCTAGACCTAACTACCATGGAAGGCACACTATCATGCAACCCAAGCTATACAAGGAATAATACAAGTATTCCAACCTAGCTACCATGCAAAGATTCAATATGATGCAAGCTACTCTTAGGGGAGTATAAATCCTCAACCCTAAGCTATCCTTTGGAGAGTATGAATCCTCTATCCTAAGCTACCATGAAATGGTCTTGGCCTAACCAAGTCAAGCTACCATGAAGGCATTCTTGCAATGCTAGTTCAAGCTACCCTTAGGAGAGCATAAATCCTCAATCCTAAGCTGCCATGCCTATCCTAATGCAAGCTACCATGAAAAGCATCCTTGTAATTCCATTTCAAGCTACCCTTAGGAGAGCCTAATTCCTCAATCCCAAGCTACCATGAGATCTACCATCTAATGCTATCATACAAGTCATACATGAAAAGATCATATGTCACAACTTCAAGCCATCATAGTTCATACATACTTTGATTCATTATATGTGATTAACCTTTCAATTAGAACTATTCTATGTGAGAAGACCTTTCACATTCTACATACATACATTCATATAGTTCTAGGTAGGTCATATCGGTAAAAGCCTTCCATAACAACTCTAACCTCTAGTGTATCATTCACAAGCAAGCTACTCATCGTATTAGACTTACTCTATAAGCCCTAGCAATCAAAATCTTAACTTCAAGCCCTACTATCAAGCTTTACTCCACAATCATCATACTAAACTAGATCACAAGACATAATAGTCACAAGCCTTAATCATAGGGAATTCTATGCATAATTGATGTTTGCATAATCAACGACACGTCTTACAGTTCGGGTGTCTATGATCGTGCAATAGTATAATAACCCAACCAAGGGTTGGGATCGTCCCAAGGTAGTGGTTTTGAGAATTTATAGAAAAATAAAATTTCGTTCCAACTAGTCGTAACTAAAGAAGTTAACAAGTAAAAACATCGTAAATAAAGGGGTGGCACGAAAGTGTCAAATATCAAATTGGGGGTTTTAACACAAGTAAGCAAAAATTTGCAAGATTAATAAGAAAATCTAACAATGAGAGGGGGATTCTTGGGATGTGACCGGAATACGGGTTAATCTAAAGTATTGGCTACATGCTTTCGATATAAAATTTATAGAGTAGTAGTGACTAGGCTAAGATTTATGTGGAAATAAGTTCTCTCTCGAGCAACTTATCCCGTTTCAAATGGGTTCCTCTTGGACACCCGCTTGCCGCATGAAGACTAGCCTACTGTAACACTCCGGAATCTAATGACCTAAGCTAGAGCCTAAATGATGAATAATGACTTAATGAGAGTAGAAATGATGTTTCAAGACCTAATTTAATGTAATTAAATTGGTAAGAAAATGTTAGTGCATAAACGTCAAGGAACGACCATGATGTCCGGAAACTAGTGCATTGAACTAGTGAGGTGCTAGGTCTTGTGAATTGACTTTAGAGTGTCGTAGGTGGACTAAAGATTGAATAAAAGGGTTTAAAAGGTAAGATTTCATGTTTAGGGTCCAAACATCCGGGTATGACTCCCCAAGGATCACCCAAGGGGTCCTTGAGGAGGACCCAAACTTGGAACCAAAAAGAATGTAGAAGCTGTCCAAAACAGGTTGGACTCACGAGGGGCAAACCACGAGGCGTAGGTTGAATCGTGCCCCATGGAAGGGAGTCGTGAGTCCACACTTAGAATCCTCCAAGTGGCCTCCCAATCAATCCACTCAGTCCCAAACCACGAGCATGCAGTACGGTCCGTAGACCGACTCACGCTCCGTGAAAGAGTCTCGTGAGTTGAGACTTAGTCTCCTCACCAAGACCCTTGTCTGCACCCTCTCAGTATCAAATCATGAGTGGCCAGCACGGCCATGGTTCAACCCACACCCCGTGGGCGGGGACTCGTGGATGACACTCGAGCTCACTACCTCCACACGGTTTAAGTGGGGGTAGTTTAGTAATTTACTAATTAATTGCTTAAGGGTTAAAAACGGTTATAAATAGTTATATTAGGTACTTTAGGTATTATTAAGTAATAACCAAGTCTTCAACCTTATAACTCCAAATCATTAAATCAAAACCCACTTCTCTCTAAATTCTCTCAAAAGACTCTAGAAGAAGAATATTACATTGGAACTAGGGTTTCAAGGTTTCTTCCCAAATTGCTTGGAGTTTCTCCATTGATTCTCAAGGAATCAACTAAGGTATGGTTTCTCTTCACTCTTGGGATCTTTTCCCGAAGAGGCTCTCTCAAAATTGGATTTCAAAGTTCCCCAAATTCTATGTTCTCTCAATTTCGTGGGTCACTTTCCAAATGTGTTTTCGTTGAAGTATAATGATTAATTATGGTTGTATATGATGATTTGTGGATGAATTAATGTCATGTTGATGGTTTTTGAACAAATCCCCACAAGACCCATGAGTTTCCCCTTCTTTCTCACTTTAAACCCTAGTATGACTCTAATGGTGAATGAAGGATGAGAATCTAATATGTAATTTTGGAATTTATTATTGTATTATGATGTCGCTCAATATTATGAATGATTATTAATGAATTAGGCTTAAATCTTGATGTGAGCCTTGAAGGCTATGAATGAGGGTTGCCAAATTGATGAATGTTCATGTATTGAATTGTTGATCCACTTATGGTGGAAGTGCTACTTGATTATGAATTGTAGTGATTGAGTTACTTTTCCTCTTCCCTACAACCCCAAGTGTTGACAAGTATGCTATGATATGAACATGAGTGGTAAGTTATGATTATAGTAGTGTTGGTATGAGGAATAAAAGGTAAATCTCATGAACACTATATGACTATGTTATGAATGAACATTATTGTATGTTGATGGTTCTACGATGAAAGGTTATTCTCATCTTAGAACTTGTGAGCTATTGAAACGACCCCAAAAATGCCCGAAAATGTGCTTCGGAAACACCTATAATTGTAATTTCCATATATCTCAAAATCCGTGCATGATTTCGGAAATCCGACTTCATATTCTTGTTTAGGGGGTCAAATTGAGTGAGGAATGGG
>JAJOON010008875.1:0-27402 GCA_029582645.1 Solanum megistacrolobum | reverse complement strand
ACTAAAATTCTTACCAACATAATTTTACATAATAACAAAACATTATATAACCTATGTATTATACAGGCTTGTCGCTGCAGACCAGGTACAACTCCACAGTACGTGTCAATCCAAATTACCCACAGGCACTGGCACTCATCAACTGGTACTAACATTTTGCTATTTATTCTACAGCTTTATTTTCCCTGTATAGAACCTACTAAACATATTAGCTGTTCTAAAAATAGGGCAAATGAAAACAAAACAATGTTGTTAAGTTGTTCATCAGAGAAAACTTCAACAAGCTCATCTGTCAATCCCACCATAGTCACTCCTGCTGGCCAACAAGTTATCTCTATTGCAGATATCTCATCAGCACCTTCTGTAAGTCATAGTTGAAGTTCCTCATCTTTTTCCTAAAAAGTCCTCACATGGTCAGTGAAGGCCCAAGTATACCTATAAAAAAGAAATGCACGGCAGCTTTTGAAGAAAAAAGAGATTTGATTGATTCCTAATTCTTTAATTCAGAATAAAGGGGCTCGCTTTGCCCGTTAAGAGTAGGTAACCCGTTCCCTGTCTTTGTTTCTATTGGACTATTCTTTTTCCTTCTGTCATTTTGTAAACTTGCGTAAATAATAAAAGCTTCCGACAGATGGGAGTGCTCTATGTTGAGGCAGAAATGGCCATATTAGATGAATTCCAAGACTTTTGTGTGCTCGAATGCTCAGGCTGCAAACAAAAAAAACGCACAAAGGATAGAAAAGATTTTGATTGTCCAAAATGCAATCGAAAAACAACATTAGTGCCGCGGTACTATACTTTTGACTTCTAAACTACTCTTGCTACAAAATATAGCATATATTATACACATATTTCAAGCTTCCCATCATTTCAGCTGCAGCTTTCAAATTGATCTTATTGACGGCACTGCTACAACCACAGCATCTATCTCTACTGAATTAGGAGAAAAAATACTGTGCATGGCAGCAGAGGACATATTTGACATAACTTGCACTAAGGTTAGCTCTCATTCCCGCTGCCTACTTGTACAGACCTATTGTCATAATACCATATATCCTCAGCACACACACTTTAGCACATATGCTTTGTTCTAAACTATTTGTTCCAACTTGTTACATTTACAGCGACAATCATTGTCTCTTAATCATGTCCATGACATGCTTTCAAACAAAGTCTTCGAAATTCAGCTAAGGAAGTCATCTTGGGGCAGCTCAAATACCACACATGCAACCTTGTCCGTTCTCTCCTACATCGAAAAAACACATACACCACAGAGCACTACTGATAGGACTTCTAAAAAGATTAAACCTTTGGAAATAAATGAGGTAGAAGTCATGGCAACAACTAGTGCAGCTACTTCTTCAAATCCAATGCCAAAATTTGAACCACCCACACCAACGAAAAAGGTGTAAAAGGTGAGTCTACTTCTCACTTTCACGCCAACCTATAGGTCACAATGATTATCACTTGCACATATTCACAAGTATTTTAAAAATTACTGCTAAAAGTCTCTACTTTTAGCTGTAGTTTACTTTCTGTTATACACATAACCATATAGTTCATGTGAAACATTGTAAATGTCATACTGCTGCTTTTGTATTTGCTCTGATCTACTTTCAAATTTCACTTTTTTCCCCCTTTTGTGTCTCACATCACATTCGAAACTCTCACATTTATTCAGGGCTAAAAACTCTCTATCCGTGTTCATACCTACAGTCAAATCAATTGGTTAACAATTTATTTTTAACTCCTCATCTCATGTTAACTGTTGAATTAGCTTATTTTAGTTATAACAATTGACCACCTTTGTTACTTCACAGATACCACAAAACTGTAGCGTCCGTTTACTGTTTCGGTATTCTTTGTCATTTGGCACTGCAATAGAAGCCTGTCCACATGTTTTGCTGCATAACTTCAGCTGCATACAGTCTTGTACATTTGTGTTATTGCACTTTGTTGTGATGTGATACACTATGCATACACGATTACGTCAATCCCACAGACATTCAACAGGGAATCTCCCACTTTTATCATCAGTCCATCATTTGCTTTCTATTTGATCCATATGTTATAATTCCTTTGCTATGTGCTGCCATGTTTGCAATTTCTGACAGACTTTAAACTGTGCAATTACAGGAACTCTGTCACCCCATTTTGTCGTTTTTGCCTATAATAGGGACACTACAATGAATGACTCTCCCTATGCTCTGGTTTTTTGCATGAGGAACATTAGCTATGGAGAAGCAAACTGCAGCATCCTCTAAATATGTCATAAACAATGACATGCTAATCTTATTTAGCAAAACTGCAACATGTACTATATTGTTTTGCTTATGTTACATTACTTAGTATGTGCAAATCGTTAAAATCAACACCATGCTAATGTCTATTGTACATATTAATATAATATTTAATATTATCCATCTTCTACAAACACCTTCATCCTTCATTCATTAATATAAAAAAATTTTCAAAACCATAATATTTTGCCTATTGGGCCCGTGCTTGCCACGGGCCTCCCTACCCTAGTATATATATAAAGAGAAATTTCACTTTTATATGAACACAAATTTTAATTAATTAAGACAATAAATATCGATATAACCATATTATACAAAAAGATTTCTAAATTTGATAAAAAAAAAATGTAATTAATGTTCATTTTTGTTGCCAATTAAAGGACAACCTCACCCCCTCTTCGAAGCAACTCGCAAAACTTAAAAAAGAAGATGATGGAATAAGTGAGATTTTCTTTTATCGTTAACTAGTTGGTTATAGATTTCATATTCGAATCATTTGAGTAAAGATTTCTTTATATATATATTGCTTATGCTTTTATACGTACATTAATTTAATTGGAAAAAACTCAAATATGTCATCAAACATTGAGAAAAAAATTATTTATGTCATCCATTAAAAGTTTGGTTCATCTATGCAATTTTCATTTGAGAAAAGACTCATTCATGTCATTATTTGTTAACTAAAATAACATAAATAAGTCAAACTTTCAACGAATAGCGTAAATAAATTTTTCTCAAAATTTAATAATACATTTAAATATTTTCTCTTAAATTAATTGAGACAATAAATATCGATATGGATGGTTATACAAAAATATTTCTAAGTTTGTTAAAGGCAACAAAGCTGCAAATAGGGAAGCAGCGTGGCGTGTTGTAACTAGTTGTGCACAAATAGACATGTATAAAGCAAACAACCCTTGTGAAAGGGAAGGTCAGAGTCGTAAAATCAACGTAATAATTTAGTACGGCCTAATTTGGATTCTTTCCCTAAATAGTTGGCATCTTACTCTTCATTAGTCCCCACGTCTTATCCCTTCACAAGAGTTTTCTTCGGTGATTCGAACAGACAATTTTAAGTGTTGTCTATACTCTGTTTGGATCATTGTTATCCATTATTTCATAATATATTGTGTTGTATTGTACTCTATTATATTGTATGGTAGATATAATGTTTGGCTAGACTATATTGTTTGTTGTCGTTTAATAACATTTTTATTGTTTGATTTGATTGTATCGTATTGTATTGTAATTTATAAATTTACTAAAATATCCTTAATTATTCTAGGGTAGGAGATTTGACTAGAATTAAATAATATAGGGTAAAGGGTAAAAAGTATTATGAAATATTATGTCATGATATAATTGGAAAAAGAAATTAAGTAACAATGGGAACACACCAAATCGGTTGTTTCATAAAATGGAGATTTTCATTGTTACGTAACTACAATATTTAACAATACAATACATTTTAAGTAACAATAAAAACAAACATTGTAGGTATGGTAACGATACAATACAATACAATGGACAATAATGATCCAAACAGAGTGTAAGCGTGAAAAGAATAGTTATGAGATTAAATTATGTTGCGATTCATTTTGTTGTTTAGCTGGTAAGTTTGGAATAATTTATTTTGTGACTAAATTATGGTACCATCCTTTTACTTTAGCAAATTTAAGATAGAAGTTCTATTTTTATTAAGATAAATAGAAGAAAGTTTTATTTTTAAATACATACAATACCATCATGAAAATGCATGTGTAATAGTTTTATTTTTAAGAATGAATAACTAAAGATTGCAAAGAAAATATAAAACATCAAATAAAGTGAAGGGTATTTTTGTAAATAAATAACTTGTTCTTAAAATATTTGCAATGTATATTATTCTAAATATAATATACCAATACACTCAATAAGATATAATTTCAATATAACTCATCTCATCATAACTTATCAAATCATAATTAGTCCTATCGTAACTTGTATTCAAACCAAACGACCCCTTAGGATTGAAAGTGAAGGGTATTTACTATCCGAGCATCTTCCTCTTATCTATCTCTAATATTTTATATTTTTTGTCCTTAAAAATTAAATTTATATGTAGCAGATATAAAAATCTTTAAAAATGAAAAATATAATTATGAAATATTATAATATAAAAATATATTTAAAAAATAAAAATAAAAAACTAGCACAAAATATGAACAAATGGGCAAATGACCTTATTTCTGAATCTTCAGGATATAGCCTTTTCCCTATGCCTTCTGTCCTATCGTCAGCTCCAATTTTTCTTCCAAATTTACGGCAAATACTTTACCCCATGCTTAATATTTTTATAATTATAATAAATTAATAGTATATTTTTATCTAATAAAATTATTTAATTATGTTCCTTTTTGAATTAGTACATATTTATATTATTGAAAATGTTTCTCATCTCTAAAGAGTAAGAGTTGTTTTTAACTAAACTATTTTTAATCAAAAAGTACCTATTTAGTATAATTTTTTGATTCTGTGAAAAATCATTTTTCAAAATTAGCATAATTCAAAAAATGAATTTAAATTTATTTACAATTTACGCTATGGATGTATTCAAATAATAAGAATAATTTATAATTTATACAAATATAAAAAAGTTGGTGTCTAAATTTTTTTCAATAAAAACGTGTGTTATTACTGGTAGCTTTGACCTCTATATTTAGCAAGTGTTTAGGAGCAGTAAAAGCTACTATTTGATAAATCTAGAGTTTTCTCTTCTGTTATATTATTTATTATATTTTCCATAAAGTTAGGTGAAAATGGTGATACCACCACGACCTAATCAAGGTCTCCTAGGAGAGTACTAGTCATATTTTAATTACTAGCTTCATTTTATTTTATCTAATTCTTATATTGAAAATATTTTTTAATTTTTATAAATGAAAAAGAGTTTATTAGAGTTTTTTTTTATTTTTTTATGTTATGGAGTTGCACAATATTATTGATGAAGTCTTTTTTTTTTTCCACCCGGTGTTCGGAGCCCACATTAGAGCTCCGACTAAATTTGGATCGCGCTTTGCAGGGCCCAATCGAGGGTGGCGCTCCCAGCAAAATTTTCTTCATACCCAGGGCTCGAAGTTCATTTAGTCAAATAAATACATAATAAAAGTTTTCTTAAAAAAATTGTTAAGTCAAGTTGAGTTAAATAGTATAAAACATAGGAATATCATAAAATTGTTTACTAGTGATATGATCACTACTTTGAGAGGAAATAGGCATTGATTTACTATTTAAAATTGTTATGTAAATATTTTTTCATGTGTACTTTATTTATTTATTTAATTTATACGGAAATATTTTATAAGAAAATATAAAATTAAAAAGAAATTTGTAAAGGATACAAAACCATTGACCCTTTGACTTGATAGGGTTTTTAGAAATAAAGTTTTTTTTTTTAGATTTTTGAAATTGAACATGTGTCAAAATATTATTTAAGCAGAAAAAGTATTATATCATAATATTTATGAAACTAAAAATAATAAGTATTTGCATAATTTTAATTTCAAATATAAAAATATTAACTTTTATAACAGATTTATAAAAATATAAATCTTACATAATTTAACTTTATTACTCATTATTATAGTCATTTTACAAGATATTTTCAAAATATCAAATTTTATTAGTATATTTAAAAAATAATAAATTAAATTATTATTTTATTCATTGATCACCGCCTGATTTGATGTATCGTGGGACTTTTTTCAAAGAGAAAATAGTTTTAAAATGTGTAAATTGTCTTTTTAATTTTTCTTAACAAAATTAATTGTGGGAAACCAGAGATGATAAATCAAATAATGCAGAAGTAGTTAATTTAGTCACTATCCTTTTTTTTTTTTTTTAAAATCCCTATTTTTCTATTTCAAAAATAATAAAGATACAATTTTATAATCAAAGATAAATTTAATTTTAGTTTTAGTAGTAAACAAGTAATTAAATTGAGTTTGAATGAATCAATATGGACTAAAGCACTAAATGCAAAATTTATCAAAACCTTTTCAACTCCTATCAAATGAGCCATCATAATTTGTAAACAAAGTAACAAAAAATCATAAGAACTATTTTATAAATACATATTTGTAATTACATGCTATTACAAAATTTGAGCCATCATAATTTGTAAACAAGGTAACAAAAAATCATAAGAACTATTTTATAAATACATATTTGTAATTACATGCTATTACAAGATTTCATATCCACATAGTTTTACAAATCTTAAAAACAACAGCTAGTTATTTTTTAATACAATGTTTTCACATGTTACAAATAATTATTCACATCATTCCCGAGTTATCTTTTTTACAAAACTTAAATTAACAAGTCTAGTTTTATAAACTATAAAATTCTCAGAATATAGATTTTTAGATCAAATTAGTTTAAAAACAAAAAACAATTTGAAATTTGAAACTCTATTTTTTCATAACTTGAGATTCGATAAGAAGACATTAATTTCAAATTATAAACTTAAAATTAGGGTTCCCAATTTTACAAGGAAATACTTCCTTAATCTCGTGATCTTAAATAAATTACGGAGACAAATTATGTCATAATGTATTAATTTTGACATCGATCCGTATTTTGGTTTTAAAAAAAAAAGACGTAATTGAGCACCTTCGTTAGGGGTAGAAACGTAACTTACTCCGCCTCGTTCCTGCCGAGTTCTCGGACCACTTTTTTTCTCTATATAAAATACTTGATTCCTTATAAACTTTCTAAAACTAAAGTACATTCTCTCTTCAAATTGAACTTTTTCTCCATTAAAAATTTCTCTGCAATTTTTTTTTTTTACAGTTTTGAGAAGAAAGCAAAAGCTATGTGTGGTGGTGCAATTATCTCCGATTTGGTACCTCCTAGCCGGATTTCTCGCCGGTTAACCGCCGATTTTCTATGGGGTACATCCGATCTGAACAACAAGAAGAAAAGCCCTAGTAATTACCACTCAAAGCCCTTGAGGTCTAAGTTTAGTGACCTTGAAGATGAATTTGAAGCTGACTTTCAGCACTTCAATGATTACTCTGATGATGATGAGGATGTCAAGGCCTTTGGTACTTTCTCTTCTCTCATCTGTTTTTTTTTCCAGCTTCTAGTAGGTAGGAGTTCCTTTTAGCTTTTGAAAATGTTACCATGATTTTCTGAAACTGTTTGTTTTATTTGCGTGTTTAAATACGTTTTATGCTTTAAAAATCAACTCGAAATGATTTGATTCAATGAAATTAGGAAGGATTTTGGGTCTTACCTAACACGCCTGAGTTGGTTAGTGTTGCGTGGTTCATTTGTAGAGCTTAATTTAGTTTGAGTATTTTGGTGTTGAATATACTGATTTAGGTGATTTGGGGTTTAAAATTGCGGTTTCGATTGATTTTCCCCCCTTTTTAGTATGTGAATATACATTTAAGAGGAGAAAAAAGATTACTTTTGGGTATAGGATGTTTGCGAATTGTAAAAAGGAGAGAGATGCTATTTTTCTTCCTAATTAATGGAGGAAGGAACATTTAAGATAACAGATGATCCTAAGTAATTTATGAAATTGTGGATTGTGTTCAAACAAAGTTAGATTTTTGGGCCTCCTTAAAGTTTCCTGTAGCCTCGGTTCTCATCTTATCAGAGGGTTTGTTAGCGCCAGATGAAAGAATTTGGTCAGCTTTTTATAATTCTGTTTGATATGATAACCCAAGATTGCGAGAGATCTAGTTTTTTGGATCATAGATTCCTAATTTGGACTCAATTTGACTGTAAAGTGGTCAAACTTTCTATCTCCGGAGGATTTGCTACATGATGTTGATAGCAAAAATAGAAGTAATTTGGCGTTAATAACAGCAGAGAACATATTATTGCATGTGTTTTGAAAGATAAGTAATCTCTAGTACTAGTGAGATTAGAGAACCTGCCTTGCAGGAGTGCTCTATGTTTCTCACTTTCTTGGTATCTGATTTGTCATTCTATCTGATTGATTGTTCCGAATTTTGGTGCTATTATGACTGACTGAGATGGTTAATTCATTTTATTTCTAAAGGCTCCAAATCTGTGAGATCTGTTGATTCAAACTGTGATGCTGACAGATCCTCCAAGAGAAAGAGGAAGAATCAGTACCGGGGGATCAGACAGCGTCCTTGGGGTAAGTGGGCAGCTGAAATACGTGATCCAAGGAAAGGGATTCGAGTCTGGCTTGGAACTTTCAATTCTGCTGAAGAAGCAGCCAGAGCTTATGATGTTGAGGCGCGAAGGATCAGAGGCAAGAAAGCTAAGGTGAACTTTCCTGATGAAGCTCCAGCGTCTGTTTCTAGACGTGTTGTTAAGCAAAATCCCCAGGAGGCACTTCGTGAGGAAACCCTGAACACAGTTCAGCCTGACATGACTTATATTAATAACCTGGATGGTGGATCTGATGAATCGTTCAGCTTTTTTGAAGAGAAACCAGCAACAAAGCAGTACGGCTATGAGAATGTGTGTTTTACTGCTGGAGATATGGGACTGGGCTCAGTTTCCCCTTCAGCTGGTACAAATGTTTACTTCAGCTCTGATGAAGGAAGTAACACTTTTGACTGCTCTGATTTCGGTTGGGGTGAACCGTGTGCAAGGACTCCAGAGATCTCATCTGTTCTGTCTGAAGTTCTCGAAACCAATGAGACTCATTTTGATGAAGATGCCAGACCAGAGAAAAAACTGAAGTCCTGTTCCAGCACTTCATTGACAGATGACGGTAACACTGTGAACACGTTATCTGAAGAGCTATCGGCTTTCGAATCCCAGATGAAGTTCTTGCAGATCCCATATCTTGAGGGAAATGGGGATGCATCAGTTGATGCCTTCCTCAATACAAGTGCAATTCAGGATGGTGGAAACGCCATGGACCTCTGGTTCTTCGATGATGTACCTTCTTTAATGGGAGGCGCCTACTAAGCTGCATAAACGTCTTCCCCTGCTAAGTTTTGTAAATAACGCTTCATTTGAGTGAAGTTTGCGTTTGCGTTTGCGTTTGCGTTTGCGTTTACGTTATCTCCAAACTAAGACTAATATGTATTGTATTAATTTATTCAAAATTTTACTCGTTTGATATATGTAAGTATGTATCCTTGCTTTGATTAGTCGATGGCTTACAGTCACAAAGCATATAATGCGTTGGCGAAGGTAAAACTAACCAACTTGATGAATGAGAGATTTTGAATTTAGCATTTTACTGATACGTGATGATTAACTAAATTGTAGTATTGTTTAATTTACAATTGTAAGTTGCGTGATCGATCATTCTGTTAAAAATCTTGTGCTTATGCTTATAAGAAAGAGTCATTCAGCTAGGTAGGCTAGCCTGTCACAAGCTTTTGTGCATTATTGATCAATAATGTCAATTTTCCAAAATCTGTGGCACATATATGATTTATTAAATTCTCAATTTACATGATATACTTTCATTTTTTATTTTTCTTTTTTATTCTTAATAAAATGATTTGTAGTTATAAATTTCACATGTTTTATCTTTTTTTCTTAAATTTGGTGTTTAATCGAAACTACTTTGTTATATAAATTGAGACGAAAGATGTATTATTCAGTGGAATACGTACTTCCCTTTGAGATCATAAAGAGTTGTGCCAACTCCAGGAAAGACGATGAGCCGACTTATTTTAATTTATCTTATTTAATTATTTAGCATTTGAAACTTGTTACTCCGACTAATTTAAAATGGGATCATCTAGAATTCATTACAAATAAAAGTTCTCTCTGTTGTTGAGTTAGAGGCGGAGCTAGAAATTTTTGAGAAATCAAATATAAATAAGTAAATACAAAGAAATAAGAGATTTAACTCCGGCTATATATGTATATATTAAAAATAATAGTAATTAATATTTGATCTTATCTCATATGATAATATGTGAGGGTAAATGAGACAATTTATCCATAGGGGTATGATTGGAAAGGGGGGGAAGGTGGCTTGTGGCTAATGGTGATAGTGGGGTCCAATTTGTTTGGAGATGTGCCCCAAGTGGAAGGTTCAGTTCTATCACTTTTTTTTTTTTTTTTTAAATTTCGTGTTTGATATTTGAATTAGAGTTCGATTATTTTGAATTCGCGTGGCTTAGAATCCTATTTAGTGGAAACACTCCATAGTCCCTACTAAAGATTATTTCATACCCAAAATTTCAAATTAAAAATCTCTAATTAAAAAAAGAACAATCGCATCCGCTAGTGCATCACTGCTTACTTTATTCATTTGGTGGATTGGACTGAGAAAAGGTATGTATTTTTTTAATTGGTAACAAAAAAGGTGTCTTATTTGTTGTCATGGAGGAATGAATATTACTTCCATCTTATCTTACGATACGGAGTATGTCGACATATAATTTTCATGTCTTAGTAAATAATATAATATAATATTTTAATTTAAAATAATTTAATTTTAATTTCTTATGTATTCTTAATGAAATTATTTTATAGTTATGGAGATACTTATGATTTATTTGTGTAAATTTTAAAAAGATATCTTATAAAAACATGCACAATCAAACACCGATATTTTCTTTTCAGACTTTTTCATAATGAGAAAAGTTAGGAAATTAATCTACCTAGATTGTGGTGTTGAGTTTGAATTTTGGATATTGAAAAAATTTATGTTGACAATATTATTCCTAAATGGAGTCTGCAATGCTCTAATTTAAATTTAATTAGAGCTTTAATATAAGTTTGAACATTCGATCGATTATAAAAATTTCGAAGAGAAGTCTTGATTATCCGCGAAGTGTTCTGTTGATCAACAGAAAAATATATCCGCCCAGCAGGAATCAACCCCACATGTAATTGGACCAAAGTTCTTCAGGGTCCTTCCTTGCCATTGAATTAACAATTCAGTTCATGAAGTATTGAAAACAGGTTAAATTTGGTATAGACGGTTAGTTTTATTTTTGAATTATTGACCGTTTTAAAAATTATTTTCTGCTTGATTAATTAAATTTAGATACATTTAAATTTACTAGATGACATAACAAATGGTTTCAAACTCTTGTAAAAATATGAGACTCTTAATAAAAAGATTGAGAGAAAAGTTAAAAACACCTCTAAATTTACCCTAATCTGCCATATAACGTAACAAGTGATCTCAAACTCTTGTAAGAACATGTGACTCTGAATAAAAAACTGAGAGAAGTATGGAAAAAACCTCAAACTTAGTGAGAATTTAAAAGTGTATTTCACTCATGTTACGAGATCGGAATGTATTTAAGTTCAATTAATCAAGTAAATAAGTGTTTTTAAGATTAATAATAATTTAAAAATAAAATCAATAATTCACGCTAAATTTAGAAATACTTTAAATACTTCCATTCAACAATTAAAATAAAACGCAAGGAGTATTACCTACTCCACCCCACATCAACCATTAGACAAGAGTTTCAATCTTATCTAATGACGTGTTTCTAACAAAAAGATAAATATATCTCACGTTACCTCGAACTAATTCTCCTACAATTTTGGCCTTGCCACTATCCATGTGAGGTGTTTTTTTTCCTCATAAAATAGTAGACTTTCAAAATACATAATTTTGAACATAGAAATTTAATACCTCACATTATAATTTTTAACGAACGAGGAATTCATTTAAACCCTCTCACATTCTAAATTCGTTGCGAGTTAGACTAAAATGTGAGATCCCAAATAAATTAAACAATGCACCACTAATAGTATCAATGAAAGAGAGCCATATTAGCCGGATATCCCCAGCCATCAAAATCTTCTATAAAAAGCCTAATAACACCATAATATGAGATTAATTAAATTAATTTCATCTACTAATTTTTAATTTGTCTAATAAATTACCTCTCTCTTTGTAAACTTGTAACAGTCGCATTCTGGTGGTGTCCCCCGCCTTACAATATATTCAGACGTTTAGCATCACCTCAATTACGGTTGTTACAAATTAAAAAAAAAAAATTAGGAAAAGAAAAAGAAAAAAAATTAAGTTGCTAATTAAGAGTTTTGTTTTTTTTTTATTCAAATCATTTGTGTTTTTTTCATTAATTGATTGATAATGGGTTTTCTTCACAAGCTATGGGACGACACACTTGCCGGCCCGGCACCGGAATCGGGTTTAGGAAAACTCCGCAAGTACAATTCGTTCGCCGGACGCTCTACCTGCAGTGCTCCGCCGTCTCCCACCAAGCTCGGCCTTCACCATCACGGCGGTGGCGGCGGTGCTAGCGACGATCTGATGCCGGTTTCCCGGAGCATTACGATACTCCGTAGCAACTCAACTTGTGGCCGTTCTGGCAATTCTACGCCGGATTCTGGATCTGGTCCATCTTCTCCGGCGTTTTCTAGCGCTCCAAATTCCCCATTTGCACGTTAGTCCTCTTTCCACAATTAATTCTACTTTCTTCCCTCTTATTTTTTTTTTACCTCCGCTACGAAATATCATAAACATGTCTTTTAACTTAAAGGTCTTTAACTTTGAACGTGCATAAGTTAACAAATAGACACACTATTTTACGTGAACATATATAGATTAATTTAGTGTATCTCACCAAAGCTATCATTTAAAAGGCATATACTTATTTAATTTTATACAAAAATATTTACTTGTTTATATTTAAAAATTTTAAAAAAAACATAAATATCAGCTAAAATCAAATTAATATATGTATCGTTCTTATATTTGTTCCTTGATCCTAATTCTTTGAATATTTCTCAAAGGATTTAGACATAAAATTTACTCAATTTATGCTTGAAATCTATAATAGGAGACAATTTGTTAAACGATAAGTATATGAATGACTCTAAATTATAGTTGAGGTTAACATTAAAATATTTTGTATACTAATTATAGAAGCAAATATGATACTTTTTTTAATAAAATAAAATCTGAGGTGTTAGATGTTTGATAATTTAATTCATTTTTTTGACGTTTGGATTTTCTTATAGCAAGTACACCACGGAGGAATTACAGGAAGCAACTAAAGGGAAAAGCGAATATGGAACCTTCTTCTGCCAACTATGATTGGTAATTTTTTTAATCGTTGGCTTGCGCGGATTAATAATCTATTTATTTATTTATTAACTCAGTCATTTTAATCCATCCAAAGTCAATTCAATCCGCGCATATTTTTTTTTTTGCGTAACTTAGTAATTGACTCTTTATATTTGCAGGATTGTGCTGAGTGCTTGGGATCGTTGACCAGAAAAACAGAAAAACAAACAAACTATTTTTGTGTGAAGAAATGACTGCTGCAATGGTGTATAATTATTACTAATATGTACATATTAATTAGTGTATATAACCAAAATAATAATAAGAAGGTTCCAGAGTAGCGAAGGAATCTCTTGCATCAAATAGATGATGATTATGTTAATAATATCAGGGAGAGAGAAACTACAAGTAGGAGATTTTAACTAATTTTTTTCTTATAAACTGCTTCCTCCATCTGTTTGGAGTGATGCTTTTTTAATTTTTTGTTTTTATAATATGGTTGTGAGTTTGATGTACTCCACCTTAATAATGCTCTTTCATTAAATACTTGAATGAAGCTCTAAGTTAGTTAATATATTGGTGTAATTATCTTCTTCTTTTTTTTGTTGTGTATATAACATGGAGTGTAGCTCTTATGAATGGTTTGATGGACAAATTTGAGTAAGTTATTCAATGATAACTAATATGGGTTGTGGTGGAATAGTTGAGATCCTTTCACTCTGATTAAGGTGTCAAGTTTGAACCCTTAAGAATGAAATGCGTAGATTCAAATTGAGTTAGACCCCAATACATGTATCAAACACAGAGTGGAAGCTAAAAAGAAAAACATTATTCAACAAGGGCACATTTGAGACCAAATTTAAGCAATGTGCAAATTTGTTCTTAGTTTGCATAATTGAGAGGCAAATTTAAGCCAACCCACCAATGATGAAGGCACTGTTTATGATAAAAAAAAAAAAATCAACGAAGGGCAAAGTTATTTTATATTATATAGTTGAAAGACATCTTTTGGGTTTTTTTTTTTTTAAAAAAAAAAAAATTACAAACGAAAGATACAGAGTTGAATTACTAAAAATGGAAAAGGCTTAAATATATCACCGAGCTTTAACAAAAGGTTCATCTATGCCATCCTTACAAGTTTGGCTCATATATGTCATCTCCATTTGAGAAAAGGTTCATCCATGTCATTTTTTTTTTTGACTAAAAATAGTTTCCGTTTTGCAAAATCTTTTTTTACACGTGGTCAATTATAATACGGCCACGTCATTCATTAAAATCATTTTTTTAAAAAGAGAAAAGGTTCAAATTTTTCATCGAACTTTGAAAAAAGGCTCATCTATGCCATCCGTTAAAAGTTTAGTTCATTTATGCCATTTCACTTGACAAAATTTGGCATGGATGAGTCTTTTCTCAAACAGAAATGACACGAGCCAACCTTTTAACGGATAACATAAATGATCCTTTGTTAAAATTCATGGCATATTTGAGCCTTTTCCCTACCAAAATTAATACTCCATTCGTCCCAGTTTGTCATTTTCAAAAAGAGATTTAAGGACGATACAAATAATACAGTTAAATAAGTTGGATACCGATGAAAGTCATCAATTGGGGATGTAGCTCAAATGGTAGAGCGCTCGCTTTGCATGCGAGAGGCACGGGGTTCGATCCCCCGCATCTCCAAAGTACGTAGTTCTTTTTCAGATTTAACCCAAATTCGTTTCCATTTACATTTACATTTTATGTGTCTAATATGTCATTACATGTTAAAGTTTAGCTAAAAATAATTTTTTACATATATAACTTAAATTTGAAAAGTATACGGCCCTAGTTTCTTTATGTCTACAAGTTTGTAATTCAAGTGTTGGGAATTACCCACAGTCACTTATGTATTTTTGTAACGACATCATATTTGATCAGGTATAAGACATGAGTTTGACTAAATGGATTTAATAAATTCATTATTTATAAAACAATACGAGATTTCAATGACATGACATGTCAATCAGGATTGAGAAAAATAATGAAAACCGAGTGATTTTATTATCTTTAAAAATCACAAAAGTGGTATTTATAATAGACACAATATTTGGATGACCATCTAGAAAATTAACTCCATTTCTCACCTGTAATGAGGATTGATTTAGCTTGTAACACATACTTCCTTACAATTGTGGATCTAGAGTGTAACACGTGATGAAAAATAGGTGAGGAGAAACACTCTCAATTAATTAAATTCTTTATTGAAGACAAGTGAGACAATAATTTTTTTTTATTCTATTCGACTTACATAATCAATCAATATCATTTCAAAAATGTGTTTGACATGTATCTATCTAGTACATGTACCATGGTTTAATTCTAGATATTTGTTACCTTTCCAATCTAGTTCATGAACTTCCATCTTCCCTAGTTCATGAACAAACTAAATAATACATATGAGAAATTAATTTCCTATACATATATCAAATACAATTCATGTATCACAAAATATATTTTTCCTAACATAGGGTTCATTTTATAACATGTAAAATTGGATCAAGTATGCTCACATGAATTTTCTTCTAACTTGAGGTGGTTATGAATAATATAGTATGCAAGGATATTTTATCATATGTATTCGTATTTCTTGAATTTAACAAGCTCTTTTAATACTTCTCTAGATCATAAGTTTAGTGGCAAAAGTTATGCCACATAATATAAGTTTAGTGACCAACTTATGCCCCAAGAAAAGTTTTAAAGTAGTCTTGCCCTACAAATCGAATACCACAAAACTTATGCCCCATGAAGCAAAATTAGCTAAATCATATAAAATCTGTTGACTCACAAACTTTCATTAAATGTGCAATAAAAGTAAAAATAAAAGATCACAAACAAAAATTAAAGATCACCATGAAATAAGAGTAACGTGGTGGGATTAATAAACATTAGAAGTCTTTTCATATCGAAAAATTACCTAACTACACAACTTATTTTACCATATTCTATAAAATTCCTTACCATTTGAAAAAATTACAAAAATCTCAAGTCTCTCCTATTCTCGGATACATCACTTTACGCAATGTATCAGTCGGATACGTCACTTTGCGCGATATATCGGTTGGATACATCACTTTATGTTATGTATCGGGACACACACGATGTACCGCAAAGTTGAGTGATGTATCCGAAATCGAGACGCGATGTATCAGAACGTTGAGCGATGTATTCAAAATCGGGACATTTTGGGATGTATACGAATTCCACCAAATTAAAGAGATTTTTGTAATTTGAAAAAGAATAGGGATAAATGTAATTTGCTCTTTTTAACGCCGTGGAATTTGTGAAAAATCCCCTTGTTATATATGGATGGGACATGTACATCAAAGAGGTCCAGGCCCATATATCTAGATCAAACGAACCAACTGGATCGACCCGACCCCATTCTACCTTGCCGAGAATCCCTCCCAACACAACAACAGCAACACCCCCTCTTACGTAGACGACTAATCCCAACCCTCCACGTGTCATCATCCCAATATCCTCTCCTCCCTCCCTTCCCCATTGCTACGTACCTGAGAATTGAACGTTTAACTTGATCACCACAAAAATCACCATTGTTGACAATTACGAGGTGAACGAGGAGGAGATTTAACACTCCTCCTCATCCATCAACCATCGTCACAACACCCATATTCGTATTATAAAAGGGAAGGATAATGTCGTACCCATCGTCTCATATGGCAAATGAAAGAATCAATTCATTAATCATACCGTCTGCGGAGCAATTTCGAAGGGTGCGGCAATCAAAAGGAAACCAGGAGCTGAATGATGAGTTGAAAATAAAAGCAAATGAACTCGAAAAGCTTTTCGCAGAGCATAAATTGCGCACTCCTACGTCAGCTGGAAATTATCAATCTAATTATTTTACCAGAAGCAAAACTAGTAGGCATGGTCACATGCAAAGCTGGCCATCAGCTATTGACAATGCCGGCGGCGCCTTTCTGGAGGATCAAGTATTTGACAATGATAGTATTAATATAGAGAAAAACTCTTTTGATCATGAGTTAATTGGTTTTGCGGGTTCTCCAGGGAAATTCTATGATATGTATATGCAGAAAAGGGATGCGAAACTTAGGGATGAATGGAATACTAAAGGAGCGGAGAAGGAAGCGAAGCTGAGGGCTATGGAGGATTGTCTTGAGAGGAGTACAGCTCAAATGAAGAGTATTGAGAGACGCAGATCGTTTAGCTCCAGCTCAATCTTTAGCAGAGACCAGGTATAATTCTAGTTCCTTTAGTTTACTTACTAATTGATGTAATAATCAGCTGAGGGTCTATCGGAAATAGTTAGGCTTTCTACTTGTCAAGGAAGGAGATAAGGTATGCGTACGCTCTATCCTCTCCAGACCATATTTGTGGGATACACTGGTTATGTTGTTTTTTTCCGTTATTGTATACATGCTGCAATTAGCTGAGCAAACAACCTCTTTACCTCTCAAAAGTAGGAGTACCGTCTGTGTACACTCTACCCTTTTTAGACCCTATTTGTGGGATTACACTTGATTTGCGTTGTTGTTGTATAGATGTAGTAATTTACTGAGGGTTTATCGAAAGTAACCTCTGTACCAAGGTCTACGTACACTTTACCCTTCCCAGACCCCATTTGTTGGATTACACTGGGTATATTATTGTTGTTGTTGTATAGATTCAACAATTTTCACTCACAGTATGTAGGCATTTCTGTTTCTTGTTAAATCCTAGAGTTGATTAGGTTATTTTTTTTCCTTTAATCTTGTCACGAATATTGAATAAAGTTAATTCCATTTGACAGCAACAATCAGTACTCTTTCAGCAATGTGATGATAGAGAAGATATGTCTGAATTCATGAATCAGAAGAGGAATGATGTACTCAGGTCTTCTAGTGAAACATCTTTGGAAGAAGTTTCTAAGCATACTACTACTCCGAGGAAGAAACAAAATTTACCAATCAAACCTTCATCCAAACCTCGGAACATAGTAGCATCTGTTCCGAGGTCTCCTATGAAGGTTTCTAGTAGTCCTTCCAGTCGGCGAAGATCTCAAGCTGAAAGTCCACTTGCACGATCCGTTCCAAACTTGTCTTACATGAGAAAGGAAAATGCTGAGCCTTATTCTCCAGCTGGTAAAACAACTCCTCGTGCACCTTATTCGCGTAGCAAATTACTGCACTCACAGTCCTTAAGAAAAAGCTCTGCTATGAATTCTGAGGGTGTTATGTTGGCACCTCTCAAATTTGACAAAGACAAAATGGAACAAAGTCCTAAGTGTGTAATGTCAGCACCTCCTAAATCTGTGAAGGACAAGATGGGACAGAGTCTCAGTGATAAATTTTCCAACATTTCGGATACAAAGACTTCACTAAAGATGGGAAAAGATGCTGATTTCAGTTCAAGAGGTGGTTTGACTGAGACAACAAGGGGTTCTAACATTGCATCTACATTTATGCACAACGATGATGAGGATGTTGATGACATGGAATTGGATTCTGAGGACTCAATGGGTAGAGATGTGGATGAATTTGAGAACATGATATCTGCAGTTGAGGAAAATTTTGATATTGGGGCACCAAGACCGAGTCATGAGATGGAGAAGAAAAATTCTGGACCAGAAAATAGACGTTTACTGAGATCACTTTCTCAAGTTTGCTATGCTTCGGAAGCTGGATATTCGCCTTCTTCTGTGCCTTCCAACTTCCTAAATAGTCCTGTCTCACAGACTCATGAGATGTCTGATGTTGATGCTTTAGACTCTCCTGTGGGAAGTCCTACATCCTGGGATTCACATTTTCTGAGTTCAACACAGGCGAATGGTGCTACTAGAATGAGGAAGAAATGGGGAACGACAGCTCAGAATCCAATCAATATCATAAAATCTTCTCAAAGTCTTTCACGGAAGGATAAGGCCAGAGGATTTAAGCGATTGCTAAAGTTTGGGAGGAAAAACCCTGACACAGATAGTCTGGTTAAAGACTGGATTGCTGCAACTACCTCTAAAGGAAATGATTGCACAAGAAATGGACATGATAGTCGCCATCGCTCTAATGATAGCTTATATGAGGATGTGCTTTTAAACGAACAAGGTAAGATATGATGTATCCCTTTGATTGATATTCAGTGGCTCCCCGAAAATTGATTAAACTTCTTTAGTTGTTAATTGTTTCAAATCGGACTTATCTGAATAATAACAAACAACTGTTGCAATTGTTTGTTGGTATACTTGAAGCCATGTAGATGTAAATGAGCATCTTTGGGAAGGTTAAGCTAATGTTTTTTTTCTATTTTATTTTGCTTAAGAGTACACCTTTTCATGTGATCTTATTATTCAGTAATCCTTAACAACTTTTGGTCTGAAGCTCATTGATTTTAATTAACTGACTCAATGTACTTTATTTCTGGCAGTTCAATCCTTGCACAGGTCTATTCCGGCACCTCCAGCTAACTTCAAACCGAGGGAGAATCATTTATCAGGAAGCTCAATAAAGGGTGAACATATAGAATATAATTGGTGTTTTTCAACTTATTCCTCTGTGTTTTCTGTTTAATCCTATAAATTCCACCATTAGAAGAAACGAAAGAGTAAGAGCCTCCATCGGCGTAGTTGACACTCTTCATAACCTTAAAAAAAACAATTGTGCACAGCAGCTCTCATTTTTTTATGCAACTATCTATATACTTCCTGAGTCAAAGTGTACTCTCCTATCTATTACTTCTTCCGTTTCAATTTGTTTGACTTACTTTCTTTTTAGTCCGTTTCAAAAAGGAAGCATCTTTCCTTTTTTGACAACTCTTTAATTTCAACTTTCCACATAGCATGTTTAAGACGACAAGATTAAAGGACATTTGGTATATTTATCTTTAGTTTAAGACCACCAAGATTTAGAAGTTTCTTTACTTCTTAAGCTCCATGTTAAGACAAAACCAAACAAACAAATTGAAACGAAGGGAGAAGCATAAGAAGTACAGTTGTTTCATCATCATCTTATATGTCTTTCTTATTAGCCAATGCCTTAAAGATGTATTACATTGATCAACAATGAAACAGTATATCATCAGATATTTAACAAATCTTGAACTTTTCAATATTTTGTATTGCACAAATCAGTTTGAAGCTTGTACAAGTTTTTGTGCTTCAGTAATTCAAGTATTTACATGTTAACTTTAATTTATTTACCATTTCACAGCTCCAAGATCATTCTTTTCTTTGTCGTCATTCAGAAGCAAAGGAAAGGACTCGAAGCCAAGATAAGTCCCTCGAAGTACAAAGGTTCCAGCGATATGTAAAACACATGGAATTGTCTTGATGACACACATTTTGATCAAATCATAGTATTTTTTTCAGCCAGAGCTTGAGGTATGTGTGTGCTATGTACAGCCTATAATCATCTAAATACACTTTATTCTTGTACATATATAGTACGTATCATTGGGCTCGTTAGGCCTTGCTTGTGCTTTATTTCTTGTTGTTTCGGTATATAGGATTGTTTATTGCCTTGAGAGAACAGTTCCCTCTGGCTTAATGTTAATGTAATATTGACAGTTAGAGCATTCTTCAACTTCAATGTAATACGTACTATACATGTATAGTACGTATCAAAGCTTGATTTTTGTAAATATCACAAGTTGGGTTTATGTTCAGGATTGAGCTACTTTATTCACGAGTAATTGTAGATCTAATATTTCATGTACATGAAGAGAATGGTGGCTAAAGACTATATTGAATTAACGAGGACTTACCTGAACTCAACGTAACATGAGATTTGAATGCAGGAATTGGCGGGAGAATTAAGCTGGAGAGCTAGAGCACATGCAAAATTCTTGAAAGATCAAAGTCTCAAGTAATTCAGCATGTGCCCTGCTTCTCCAGCTTAATTAATCATCCACCTAACTATGACGAATCAGCTGAACACTTCTGAATAGCACGAAACAAGTGCAGCTGATTCCAACGCGTATATTATTTGCTTTAGAGAAGCATATTATGCTGGAAATGACACATCTATATGAAAGTACTTATATATATAGGATTATACTTCACAAAAACGAATCCCATAAGGAATACTTTGTAATAGTACTTTTCTGATTAGAGATCTTGTGCTGATTTTGCTTGGGAAAGTGTAGTGTATTTTAATCAATTATGCAGAAAATGCCAAGGAAAAATGAATATTTTGCTATGGTGACTGTTGAAGTTGGCAACCAAAAAGGAAATGCATATACAATGAGATTTCTCGACCAAATGCAACCTAATTAAAGAGTAGAAAGGCAAGGCAGGCCACCCACCTTATGGGTCTTAAAAAAGTTGTAGTAGTCCTCTTCCCAAGAAATCTTAGATGAAGGAATCATGTGACGCGACTTTATTTATTGTTCACGTGTGATTTATATTAAACTTGATTAACTGTCTATCCTACTTTCTCTACGTTCTTGATAGTGGTCAATTAAGGTTTTCAGAGGTACGTTTAGATCTAAAATGTTGAAGGGAAAAGATGCTAAAAGAAAGACTTGGGATAAACTCATGTGAGTTTAGAAATTCTCAGCAAGTTAGTATATATAGTATATTAAGAAAATATTTATCATTTATAGCAATAACATTTTTTTTCACTTGATCACTTTTAATATATTTGTAATACAGTTTTAATACATATTACAAAGAACAATTTATTATTCACATATAATACAAGTTTTATTAATGGATAATACATTTATCACACATTTTAATACACTTATAATTCAACTAGTTAATAGGTCCGCGCTTCGAGCGGTGATGAAAGACCTCATTAAATATATTTTTATAAGATTAGAGTAAGAGATATCTTTTGAATATTTGAAACACTTTAATCCTTTTTCAAATTTAAATGGATTAGAGTAACACTTAATTGGATGTGTTTCTTTATTTTTGAGCTTTATTATATCAATTAATAAAGTAAAGGACTATTTTTTTCTTTAAAAAGTATGTAAAGAGAGAAATAAACTTGAAGAAAAAATTAATGCAGTGTATATAATTTACAATATATATTTTTGTCATTGTTGATTTATATTTTTGTACTTTTATCATTTATTTCTTAAGTATGAATAAAGCACAAATTAAACAGGATTCATCTATCTTAATCTAATAAATCAAACAATTTTTTTTTAATTTTTCTTTCGTTTTCTCTATGTTTTGGAGTACAAAGTTAGGAGAGACACAAAGTTAGTATGTCATTTTAATATTATAATAATATGCATCTCTACGTTGTCACTTCAATAATATTTTCTGTCCGTTCATGGGCATCATATGTCATTCTTTACTCTCATTTAGAGTCTCATCATATTGGCATAATTAGTGTCATTATGTTGCATTAATTCATTTGGAGTTAGTGCTTATGTTACATTTTCATTATGCAATTTTTTTTGTAATTAATTATTTAGTTCATATAAAAAAAAGAGAAAAAATATGATTAATATTTAAATTAAAACTTAAAAATATTAATCATCTTATTTGTTTCAGTTTGTAAGAAACAAATTTCTAATTATTTTGTAGGGATGAGGATGTTTTATATTTGAAAAAAAAAACTAACTTAAATTTTGTGCAAGTTAAAATATGAAAAATACCAATAAAAAATGTCAATAGTAATGCAAAGGAAAGAATAACTAACTATTTTTCAAATCAAATAAAAATAAACCTACAAATTTATAATAATAAAATTGAAAAGCATTGATATTAATATTTCAATAAACAACTCGATACAAGATTGTGTCATCATTTCTGAATTATTTTAAGTATCAAAGAACAATTATAGAAATAATGAATAATGAATATCCTTAAACTCTTAAGGAATTACAAAAATCATTAAAGGTGTAATTATTTAGAGAGAGAATCAAAATTTTAAAATGATGACAAAAAAATGAAAAAAAAAAAGAAATAAAAAGGAGAAAAAGAATATTATATCGAAATTATTATAAATTCTTTTCCATTTTTACACAAATTTATTCTTACAATTCAATATAGTATGACCGAAATATAGGACATCAATTTATTTAGTATGACCGAACTATAAGACTTTAGTTTATTTAGTATGACCGAAATATAGGACTTTAGTTTATTTTTGTGTGGATTTTAGTATGTTCCGGTGTGATCACTTTATTTCATTATAAAAGAAGATAGAAAATAAAAAGATATATTTCATTATTCTAATACAAATTTTAGAAATCTTGAGTTTTAGTAATAAATAATATATATATATATATATATATATATATATATATATATTGAGTAACTTCTCTATTTTTGGATATATTTAATTTACCCTTTTTTTAACTTGACTTATTTTGTAGCTAGCTAGCTTATATATATTTTTTATTTCTTATTTTTTAAAAGGAAATATTAGAAATAAGAAATACACACATAATGAATTAAAATATAACACTCATGTATGCAATATGTTTTTCTTTATTTTATCTTATCTTATTCAATCTCACCTCTCATCCAAAGTAACTAAATAAATCTCCATAATTCTGCATTTTACTTGAAATAGTTTCTCATTCTTTTCAACACGATATCATTCTTTTTTATGGATTCATCATATATAAAAAAGAAAAGAAAAGAGGATAACTCAAAAATCACGAAAAATAACATATAAAAGCACTATATTTCGGTCAGTTTATTTAGTATGATCGAAATATAGGACTTTAGTTTATTTTTGTGTGGATTTTAGTATGTTCCGGTGTGATCACTTTATTTCATTATAAAAGAAGATAGAAAATAAAAAGATATATTTCATTATTCTAATACAAATTTTAGAAATCTTGAGTTTTAGTAATAAATAATATATATATATATATATTGAGTAACTTCTCTATTTTTGGATATATTTAATTTACCCTTGTTTTAACTTGACTTATTTTGTAGGTAGCTAGCTTATATATTTTTTTTATTTCTTATTTTTTAAAAGGAAATATTAGAAATAAGAAATACACACATAATGAATTAAAATATAACACTCATGTATGCAATATGTTTTTCTTTATTTTTATCTTATCTTATTCAATCTCACCTCTCATCCAAAGTAACTAAATAAATCTCCATAATTCTGCATTTTACTTGAAATAGTTTCTCATTTTTTTCAACACGATATCATTCTTTCCTATGAATTCATCATATATAAAAAAAATAAAAAGAGGATAACTCAAAAATCACGAAAAATAACATATAAAAGCAATATTTAAGACATTTCAAGAAATAAAGAATTCAAGCTATTCCATCTACAATATGAAAACTAAATTACTCTTATGACGTAAAAATGAAAAAAATTAAAGAATAATAAATAATTATTTATCACTCAAATTATGTTAAACAAATTAAGAAAATATGACATCTCCGATTAATATATGTATAATTAAAGTAAATTAATAGATAAATCATACTCGTAAATAAAATAGGAAATCCTATATTTTGAATATGGAAATCAAGAAAAACTAAAAGTTAGAGCAAAATATCCATGCTCAAGTCTTACCTTTTCAAAAGATAATTATGAAATCAAACATGGTAATTAAACTCTAATGAATATGTACATTTGCTTACACCAAAAAAATAAATAAAAAACTAAAAATAAATATTTACTCCACATAATTTTACTTACCGATCAGTCAAGAGGATTAAGAGTTTTCCTCATCTTCCATTGATCTATTTCCTTTCCTTCAACCTTTCTTATATTTGTATATCATATCATCAAAGCAAGCATAGAGTAATATTTTGGTTAAACTCTAATGACTATGTACATTTGCTTAAACCAAAAAAAAAAACTAAAAATAAATATTTACTCCACATAATTTTACTTACCAATCAGTCAAGAGATTACGATTTTTCCTCATCTTTCATTGATCTCTTTCCTTTCCTTCAACCTTTCTTATATTTGTATATCACGCCATCAAAGCAAACATAGAGCAATATTTTGGTAATGAAACTCTAATGAATATGTACATTTGCTTACACCAAAAAAATAAATTAAAAGCTAAAAATAAATATTTGCACCACATAGTTTTACTTACCGATCAGTCAAGAGGATTACGATTCTTCCTCATCTTCCATTGATCGATTTCCTTTCCTCCAACATTTTTTTATATTTGTATATCATACCATCAAAGCAAACATAGAATAATAATTTTTTTTCCTTTTTCTTATATATAAATTAGTACCCACAAAAAAAAACTGATGAGACTTTTAGTTTTCCAAATTAAGGGAATTTAGTAGAGTAGTAAATTTGTAGACATTCAATTTTGAGACTTTTAGGTTTTCAAATTATGAAAATTGAGTGGAGTAGTAAATTTTTAGACATTCAATTTTGTACATTAAAGAATAAAATAATGGAGGAGTAGTAATTGCCATTTTTCTTTTTGATATAATAAAAAAATATTTCTTATAAATTGGCATGTGAAGAGTCTTTGTTATACATAAATGTTCCTTCGTTAATATAATATTTATTTATGATAAATTAAATAATACTTTCACAATAAAATAATTATTTTAAATATGAAAAAGGGCCAAAAAAAGGAGAAAAAAGAAAAATGGCAATGGAGATCATAGAGAGGTGCCACATCACCTTCTATATGTTTCTCATATATATATATATATAGATGTGTCAATTTCTTACCAAACAAGCATAATATATTTAAAAAAAACAGTTAAACAGTTATAATTCATTTATATTGCATACATAATTCACTTTTAATACATATTGCAAATTTAGCATAGTATTGCTATAAATGTAATAAATAAAAAATATTGCTAAAATCAGTAATTATTTATTAAAAGGTACCAATCCAAGTAATTTTTCCTTCTATAAACATATTAGACGAGTATGTGCCCTCCTTAAGGAAATTCTAATTTTATTATCAAGTTCTTGACAAGTATTTATAATTATTCAATTTAATTAAAAATTATGTTGAGGTAATAGTGCGTTGTGTAATCCCTTCAAAATAAATAAATAATCGAATAACGGATTTTAACGGATGCCGAAAATCAAGTCCCGTATAACGCATTAAAAAGTGTGTTTTTGTGAACTTAGTTTTTGTACAGTAATTTGGTCCATTTGGTTTTTAATCACATCATTTAGGTTTCGAACTCTAATCATTCAGTCATCACGACTATTAGTTGCTATTACTATCAATCATTGTCACATCTACCATCTCCATCATTATAGTTATATCCATTGCTACCATCACTGACACCTCACCGCCACTATCAATTACTATTACTATTGTGGTCGATCCCTACTATCAACCACTTCCACCGTCACAACTAGCAACATCACTAACACATCATCAATCACCAGATATTCATTTGACTAGCACTGCCGTCAATTTTTTTTTTTTAATGAAGTAATAATTTTATTTTATTAAATCTATATATTTTTAATATTCAATTACTTTTTATTTGAATGGAATAAATAAGTTATCCATATTCAAATGTTGAAAAAATAAACCTCTCAATTATTCAATGTTCAAAACTGAAAATAATATCTTAATCATTCATATTTAGACATCTTAATATTAGAGCCATCAATATGGGCTAGGCCCGTTGGGCCGACCTGGCATAACCCGTGATTTGATAGGGCTGGACTACGATTTTTGGAGCCCATTTAAGAAAAAAGCTTTTTAGCTAGGCCTGAATAAGCCTGTTGATTTGTGAGGGCTTGAGAAATATGGAAAGGGCTGGTCCGTGGGCCAAATAAAAATTAATTAAAAAATAAAAAATAAAATTGAGTATTAAAAATAGGAAAAATTATAGAAAATCCCACATTTTAGTTTACTTATTACCATTATCCCCTATAAGTTTTACAAATCTCCAAAATCCCTCATTTTCGCGCATCAGATTAGTGTATCTCGCGCATCAGATTAATGTATCAACGCTTATATTATTGTATCTTGCGCATCAGATTAGTGTATCTCGCGCATCAAATTAATGTATCAATGCTTATATTATTGTATCTCGCGCATCAGATTAGTGTATCATGTATAAAATGTACATCAAATTAGTGTATCATGTATAAAATGTAATGTATCTTACTTAACGATTAATGTATCTCGCGCATCAGATTAATGTATCAGCGCTTATATTATTGT
>JAJOON010008874.1:0-56344 GCA_029582645.1 Solanum megistacrolobum | reverse complement strand
AAGGACCCATAAATTCTTGACTTAAAAATTGTGCCCCTTCCCGTCTAGTTCGCCCTTTGCAGCCTGACAGTGCTTCATATTTCGGGCATAACTTTTTACTCCAAGGTCGGAATTGGGCAAATTCGGTGGCGTTGGAAAGAGGACTCAAAGACCTTTCATAGGATAGGTAATGGCCCACCTAATTCGTTTTGAGCTAAAAGATATGACCATTTAAAGTTGACCCTCACAACTCACTAGTTCAAATGACTAGTTTCCGGACGTCACTATCATTTCTCATCATTTCATCAAGTTCTCAACTCTAAACTCACATGTGAGGCTCTAGTTTCACTAGTTCGTTTTTAGGGTCGTTACACTTTCAACCTAGAATCACTCTATGTGAGAGAACCTTTCATGTCATATCATATTCATGCATAATACCATATCTAGAATTCTACATTAGACATGGATATCATCATGACTCAAGTGATTCTATCACTTCATACATTCAAGCATTCATAAGGTAGATTAGGTATGTAAAGGTCTTCCACCATAACTCTATCCATTGAGCTTCTATTCTCAAATAGACTTTACTCTCAAAGCCTTAACATGCCTAGTTCATCAATTTGGTTTTACTCTCAAATCCCTAATGATCAACATTCATAACTACAAGCCTTACACTCAAAGCTTTACTTCTTACTATCATCATTCATACCCAAATTTCAAGGTATTCTAATCACATTCTTCATTATCAAGTGATTTTAGACACAATTCATCATAAAGGTTCAACTTCAACTTTACTAATCAAGATCCATCGTATTCACATCATTCTAATTCAATTCATATTTATATGTTTGTATTCTTAATCCATTACTACTCATAGCATTAATTCTAGAAGATCACCTAAGAATCATCAAATTCACCTTTCATGGCATAAACCCACATAATATCAAATTCATCAATTAGGCTCGGGTTAATCACATAAATTCATCATAATATCATAATTCAATACTAAATCAATCATAATTAAGTATTATCCACTTGATTGGAATCATACTTCAACACTACCCACAATGTAGGAAGAAACCCTAGCTAGATTGGGTTTTTCTTCACAATTGGGGGAAATCCAGGGGGCTCTATGGGTGGAAGAACCCATAGATGAATAAGCTAACATAACTTAATTCAAACCCCTCACCAAGCTTGCATCAATGGAAGAAATCTTCCTTAGCTTCCTTCTCTTCTTCTTCTTCTTCTTCTTCTTCTTCTTCTTCTTCTTCTTCTTCACTTCTAGAGAGAGAATTTGGGGTCTTGGAAGAATGAATTAATTCACTTAGTTTAGGGGTCTATTAGGCTTATATAGGTGGTTTAATAACTAACTAACCGACCTCACTTAACCCCTAACTAATTACCAATTAACCCCTAAGCCCCTACTTAAAATAATTAAACTTCAAAACTTCCCCCACCCACGAGACCCCGACCCATGGACCGTGGGTGGGTCTACGGACCGTACTGCACCCTCGTGGGTGGTGGACTGTGGCTCAACCTGCAGGGGTTAATCAATCCTTGACCCACGACCCCTTCCCATGAGGCGTGGGTCCATCTACTGGCCGTAGATGCCCTTTGTGGGAGGCTGATTTTTGACAACTTTTGGGGCTGTTTTAGGGTCCTCCTCAAGGACCCCTTTGGTGGTACTTGGTTGGGGGGAGGGAGGGGGGGGGGTCGTACTTTGACGCACTAACCCTAAAACCCTCATTCTAAGTATGGGAATCATTTTTACGCTTTTAACCCTCATATCAAACCCTATCACAAGGCTCTAGAACTCTCTAGTTTAGCTTACTAGTTTTCTGGGTGTTACAATATCTCCCCCTTGGGAACATTCGTCCTCGAATGACGATCTAAACACCTTACGAAATTAAAGACTCAAGACTAGCAGCCCATCATGCATGAAACACATTTAAATGCACATAAACAAGGAGGAAAACCTCAATTCCAAGCTAAACATATTCAATGCAACACAAGGGAGTAAGAACTACATCTACCAACCCAAGGTGCATGCAATTCTATTTTTACTCATTTTCAAGGAGGAACTACCATCTCCTAACTAAAACATTCTCAACATACACTCATGGAGCCTAAATGCAATTTACTTCTCAAAAAACATTTATTCAAGGAGGAATCTTTCAACTCCAAACTAAGGCATGCTCATATATTTATCTCATGAGGTCAAAATAGGCAACTCATACTCAATACACCACAACATGAGGGAATTATCATGCAAACTCATTTTTTTCTTTTAAATCATAAGCTTTCATGAACATGCATTATATAACGAAATCATGGCAACACATAAACACACAATAACCTTGCTAGCTAGGCACACTATCTCCCCCTTGGGAGTAAGCCTATACAAACTCTTCTAAACATCATCTAACACATGAAAGCAAAAATGAAGCTCATTCATACTAAAGACAACATCAAAGTCTATCATATCAAATTTACCAAGTCATAAAAGACAAGCAACACTGGAATCTAGTTAAAGCATAAAGCACATACCGGTAGCAACTTAAGGAGATCAGCTTTGTTCACCTATAGATTGGAGAGCTTAAGGCCTATTCTTCCTTGAAGCCTTCCACCCAAGCCAATTGGACCGGAGGAAGGGTATGGTTGGGACCTACGATGACTATCATTTTCAGTTTTAGCAACCTTAGGGCAATGCCTTATATTGTGGCCTAACTCACCACAACCAAAGCAAACATTAGAACCCGTTAAACATTCACCCTCATGCCTTCTATCACACTTACTACACCCCGACAATAGAATCTCATTACCATCTTCTTGAGACCTAGGGTTAGACACCCTCTTTTGGTTGAACTTGGGAGTACTTGAGGGACTTTGCCCGAGGAAATTTTGTCTAAACCTAGGGCGACCATGTCCAACAGACTCATCATCATCCAATCTAGACCTCTTTTTCTCTCTAGCTTCTTCCTCAAGTTTGGACATATATATATCATCAATGAGCATTGCCATATGTCATTCTTTTTGTACCAATTCGGACACTCCCATCATGAAATGATTCATCCTAGCCCTTGAATCCTCCACTAAAGTTGAAGCATACTTGGAGAGTTGGGTAAACTTTAGAGAGTACTCTTGAACACTCATACTACCTTGCTTAAGGTTAATAAACTCTTGCATCTTAGCCTCTCTCAACTCCATGGGAAAGAACCTATCAAGGAATGCCTTCTCAAACACCTCCCACTCCATGGGACCCGCTTCTACCGGTCTACCCCTCTTCCATTGACCATACCATATTTGAGCTACCCCATTCAATTGGTTAGCAACTAACTCCGCTTTCTCTACCACAATCACCCCCATAATATCAAGAATCTTATGGACCACATCTATAAACTCATTAGGATCCTCCTCCACTTTGGAGCCATAAAATTTTAAAGGTTTCATCTTAATAAACTCCCTCACTCTTAAGGCTGCGGAATTCACATTAGGGTTCACCGGAGCTATGACCTCTCTATTGGCTTGAGCCGTCACAACTTGAGCCATCAATTGCATAGCAGACCTAAATTCTTCATGAGTCACATTCTCCCCTATAGGGTCAATTGGAGCTTGAGGAGGAGCTTGGGGTGGAACTTGGAGAGGAACCTCTTGATCCTCATTTTCTTCCTCATTTCTCCTAGAATTAGACCTTGTATTAGCCATACCCTGAAAAACCATAGGGCACGGATTAGAAGAAGGACCTACTAAAGCCAAACTCTATGGCATGTCTTAGAGAATGAAGAAGTGAGATTTCCTAAACATCCAATAGCCTCCTATTTATAAATGTGGCGCGCTTCACATTTATGAACAAGACTCTACTAGACGTGGTTTGAGACAATACTAGAACCATTATAAAGCTTGTGCTCTGATACCAAGTTTGTCACGACCCAGGGGTACACCTTAGATGTAACACGTCGTACTTGACCCCGAATGGATCTCATACAAGCCCTTAGCATATCATAACATAAGATAATAGAAAAGTACGGTAATTTTAAAAACTTTTATCCATACAATCGAAGTCTTTCCATAAAAGCAAGCGGAAGTCTTCACTACACTTTTGTCTCAAACCATCTAATACAACTTTGAATAAAACTCTTGGGACATACCCCATACAATAGTCTCAAAACATAAAATAAAAGACATAATAGTGGGTTTTGTCCTCAAAGTTATGAGGACTCACCAAATGTTCAACTCATTTGCTCCTTAGAAACCCATCTACAAGAATACAACTCAATCTCTGAAACCCTACATTTGATTAGATTGTAGGCAAAGTATGTGTTAGCATAAAATGTACTAAATATGTTAGCAAGCATAACATCATAAGAACATAATATAAGGGCTAGTCAATATAAGACATAATCCATAATCATATGAAATACTTCATGCAACATCAATTGTAAGCAGAAGAGACAATATCATAATAATAAGCAAAGTCTCCAACATAAGCATCATATAAGCATTACTCAACTCCTAGTCAATTCTAATCATAATAAGACCACTCTCAAGTAACCTCAAAGCATACATGTTCCATGCATGAATAGCATCCCATAATACCATCCAAGCTAAGTACCCGTTTTTGGTCATCTTAATCATAGTCTATATGCATAGTCAAGATCTAGGCTTTCATATACTAAGAGCACCATACTTCTAAGTAACCTCAAAGCATACTTGTGCAATGCACGAAAAGCATCCCATAATACCATTCACACTAAGCATAACCTTGAAGTCACCATATGCATACTTACCACTCATTGGTCTCATTCTTAGCTTACTTCATAACCAAGGGAATCTCTCACCTTTAGTCAATCATAACATAACAAGAAAGGCAACTATAGAACAATCCTATCTAAGCATACATCATATAAGAGAAACACCTCATGAGTCACCTTAAGGCAAGTTTGTGCCATGCAAGAACAAGACCCCATAATCCTACATATGCTAAGCTAGACCTGTTAGGTTCATCATTCATGTTTATCACTCTTAACATCATAAAGATAAAGGAAATCACCACTAGTCATGAATGTATTAGAGGGGCCTCTAAAGCTACAATCCAAAATAATCATGCTAATGTTCATGAATGCAAGGGGGAGTCACCTCAAGGCATACATGTTTAGTTCATCATGAAGGACAAGGGGAGTCACCTTAGCCACGCATATCATGGAATCATAAAGACAAGGGTACTCACCTCTAGTCATACTTATTAATGAATTACAAAGACAAGGGGAGTCACCACTAGTCATACATATCAATGAATCATAGGTATTTGCCTCCATGCTTATTTTAATGGGATATAGGTATTCGCCTCCGTATCCATTTTAATGTGTAATGTAGGTATTCGCCTCCACATCATCACATAAGAATCATAGGTAATCGCCTCCATCATCAACCTAAAGGTTAATGGGTAATCACCGCATACCTTGGGAGTCACAAATATATAAAGGGTAATCACCTCACACTCCCCATGCTTAACTAATTAGGAATAAGGGAACTTACCTCACATTCCTATCATGTAAAGGTCTTTTAGGGGAATCACCACAAGCCTCATCATCTCATAGTCCTAGGACTTAGATTCATTTTAGGTGAGAATAGACTTTCAACCTAGAATAACTCTATGTGAGAGAACCTTTCATGTCATATCATATTCATGCATAATACCATATCTAGAATTCTACATTAGACATGGATATCATCATGACTCAAGTTATTCTATCACTTCATACATTCAAGCATTCATAAGGTAGATTAGGTATGTAAAGGTCTTCCACCATAACTCTATCCAATGAGCTTCTTATCTCAAATAGACTTTACTCTCAAAGACTTAACATTCCTAGTTCATCAATTTGGTTTTACTCTCAAAACCCTAATGATCAACATTCATGACTACAAGACTTACACTCAAAGATTTACTTCTTACTATCATCATTCATACCTAAATTTCAAGGTATTCTAATCACATTCTTCATTATCAAGTGATTCTAGACACAATTCATCATAAAGGTTCCACTTCAACTTTACTAGTCAAGATCTATCATATTCACATCATTATAATTCAATTCATGTCTATATGTTTGTATTATTAATTGATTACTACTCATAGCACTAATTCTAGAAGATCACCTAAGAATCATCAAATTCACCTTTCATGGCATAAACCCACATAATACCAAATTTATCAATTAGGCTAGGGTTAATCATGGAAATCACATAAATTCATCATAATATCACAATTCAATACTAAATCAATCATAATTAAGTATTATCCACTTGATTGGAATCATACTTCTAACACTACCCACAATGTAGGAAGAAAGCCTAGCTAGATTGAGTTTTTCTTCACAATTGGGGGAAATCTAGGTGGATCAATGGGTGGAAGAACCCATAGATGAATAAGCTAACATACCTTAATTCAAATCCCTCACCAAGCTTGCATCAATGGAAGAAATCTGCCCTAGCTTCATTCTCTTCTTCTTCTTCTTCACTTCTAGAGAGAGAATTTATTGAGAGAATTTGGGGTCTTGGAAGAATGAATTAATTCACTTAGTTTAGGGGTCTATTAGGCTTATATAGATGGTTTAATAACTAACTAACCAACCTCACTTATTCCCTAACTAATTACCAACTAACTCTTAAGCCCCTACTTAAGATAATTAAACTTCAAAACATCCCCCACCCACGAGACCCCGACCCACAGACCGTGGGTGGGTGTACAGGCCGTACTGCACCCTTTTGGGTGGTGTAATGTGGTTCAACCTGCAAGGGATAATCAAGCCTTGAACTCCATCAGTTGAGTACCTTTGAGAGGATTAGTATATTCAAGTTCTAAGTCTTGAGTATCGTGTTACTAATCCTCTTTGAGATCATATTTCTAATCATGGGACTATTACATGTTACCCATGAAGTCCTTGAGTCATGTTCACAATTTCGCGTGAACCCTCTGAGTTGAGCATTCTTGAAATGAGTAGTATCATTGAAGTTCTTGAGTTCCAAGTATTGAGTTCTATCTATAGTTATTGAAAACCTTACATTGAGTCGTTCACGTCCATTATTCGGCATGAACCATATTTTAAGAAGTATTTTACAAACGTTTTAACTTTGTTTAAAGACTTAATCTTTGAGTTGAGTAAAGAGTAAGGGTAAAGTTCATTTCTTCAAAGATTATACGGGAACTAAGTATTCCCAAGAGTTAAAATGTTTTCACATTTGAACAAGAAAGGAATCATCGATTTCCGAGAGAGCCTTTGAGCTAGTTTTTGAGTAATTATCTCCTAGCACAGAAAGAGTTTTGTTTTTAAAACATATGAGTTGAGTATATTTTGGGAGTAGTATTGAGCACCGATATGGGGACGCGAGTTCATAATAACTCAAGTCTCCATAAACCATGTAGCCATCATGGGTAGAAAGGATCATACTTTTTAGATGACTCTTTAGTGCATTTTAGCATAGACTAGTGGATCCACTTAGTTAAGGCGTTCTATATGACGGCAAAGTATAGGACAGTTCTGGCAGCATAGGTAAGACGTTGTATCATAACTTAGGCTTATAGTGGTGGTTGTCGGTTAGAGAAACTCCCACAGAGTTATATTGTATTTTTATATACACATTAAGTATTATTGTATTTTTCAATACATTGAGTTGCTATCCACAGTTTTACAGCTTTCCACATATATTGTATCTTTTACAATTGCTTTATCCTTGAGTATCATGATTTGAGTCTTTCGAGTTGAGTATCTTGAGTTGAGTGCCTTCGAGTTGAGTATCTTGAGTTGAGTACCTTCGAGTTGAGTATGTTGAGTTGAGTACCTTCGAGTTGAGTATCTTGAGTTGATCTGTGTTTCATTATGTCGAGTACTTTATTGTTGAATTTCACTGAGTTGAGAACCTTATTACTAAGTTGAGTATCTTATCCTTAAGTACTTCTCAGTTGAGTAAGTTTGAGTAGTTTTGAGTATTCCTTGAGTTGAGTAAGTTTGAGAAGAGGTAAGTATGTTTCCCTTTTTATCAAGTTTCAAGCTTATGTTATGCTTTATAATTCCCCTTACATGCTCGTACATTCCATGTACTGAGCCATTTGGCCTGCATCCTTTCATGATGCAGATTCAGGTATTTGGGATCATTAACAAGAGCTTCGTTGATACCACATGGAGTACGAGTTATCTATGGTGAGCCTCCTTGCTTCCGGAGGATTTCATTTACTTTTCAGTTATATCAGTTGTTAGGATGACGTGGGTCTTGTCCTAACTTCCATCTTTGTCAGTTAGAGGCTTCATAGATAGATAGTAGAGTTTGAGAAGTCTGTTTCATTTATCTTATTAAATGTATTAAAGATTTGAGTTGCCTATTGTTGGCTACCTGAATATTCTATTTTTATTCAGAGTTATTCATTTGAGTTAAAGATTTGTAAGTTTCATGAATTTTATTTAGTTTTTAAGCTTTGTATGCTTGAGTTAGTCTTCCGCTTGTAGTCAGCCAGGATGAGGGTTTGCTTGGGGACCAACAATGGTTCTCGAGTGCCGGCCACATCCAGGGTGTAGGCTCGGGTCGTGACAAAACCAATGTAAAACTAAAGAACAAATATTCAACATTATTGTCATTCTTAGTGTTGGATTAATTAATTTTGTTAGCATAGTATTGATTTGATTTCTAATTGAGCGTCATTAGAGTTACTAATATCTATGGACTATAACCTTTATTGGACCATTTAAAATTCTAAGTCTTAAAAAACTTGAAAAATATGTTAAAAGAAAAAAACTATGAAAATGGATAAGTAATATCTAGAAATTACATCAAAGTAAATACTTTTATGTATAAAAATTTTTAAAAAAATTATATATATAATGTCGGGTTGACTTTTTTTAGTTAAAACCAAACCAACCCAAGTATAGTCGGGTTTTATTTTCAATACAAAACCAAATCAAACAAAACCATTAATCGGATTTTTTTCGCTTTGACTTGGTTTACGGTTTGATTCGGTTTTCGGTTCGATTTTGTACATCCCTATAGATTGGACTTTGGATTGCCTCGACTAAGAGCAAGATAAATTCTTATCATAACACAGTTTCAATCCTATATAGTTTATTTTGTTTAACATCGTTTAATAATGGAGAAACTTGTGTTACAAGAAAAGAAGTTGTTGTTAGGAAGGTGGGAGTTCTCAATTTTCACCCTTTGAAACTGATCCAAGAAAGCTAAGACTTCTGTTAAAGTTTTTTATATATCGCGTGAGTTGCACATGATGAAGCTTCTGTTTAATTTGACAGATGTTTGTTGGGTCATTAGTTTCTTTAGGGTTAAAGACTAAGGGCCCGTTTGGCCATGTGATATGGAATCATGATATGATATCATAATGTGAAATCATGAGATGAAGTTGAAGTTTTGTTTGGACATGCGATATGGAATTTTTATGTTTATTTTCTCATAAACATAAGAATCTCATAAGTTGTAAAACTATTAAAATAAACTCCAATTGTTTATTCAATCTTATCAAATAAAGAAAAAATTATAAAATCGCATAATAAATTATTACAAAACTATTTATTCTCCACTTAATTAATTGTTTCATCTAACTTTAATTCAATAAAAAATTGAGCATAAATTATAGTGTACTAATCTTTAATATAATCCTCCCACATAGTACGGACAATCTTATCTCATTGAACTTACATTTTTCGATCATTTGACCGAGAAGACGAACTAACATTGTTATTTTGAGTCATTTGTTGGTCAATATCATTCGCAACTATATTTTCATGCTCATAGACCATAAATATTTCATCACCCCTTTGGTATTATCGCAAATAATTATGTAACATTGTACAAGTTATGATAATTTTCACGTGTGTGTCAATATCATATGTTTCATGCTTTGTTTCACTTATGTGCAATTTCACATTTTCAGTGCATTAATTTCATGCTAAAATCAAACATATTGGAAGTAGTGATTATCAAAAATACATCACCAATTTTGTCTTTTTTATTATTAAATTGCTTTAAACATTTTCATATTGAGCCGAAAGAGAAGTTTTTTATTATGAAAAACCAAAAATTTATTACTCCCTCCGTTTATTTATATTCACCAAATCAATTCTTACTTTATCATCTATATTCACCAAATTGAAAGCAATAATAAATTTTATGTTGGTGAGAATAATAATTTTTAAAAAGTAATGATGTGAATATTTAATTTATTTACATATGAAATAAATGTTTAGTAGATATAATGTGGGGTTATTTTTAACAAAATATAAACTTGTAGGTCAACTTTTGTATTTAAAAAATTTCAAATCATGATATGGAATTTCCATATTATGATTTTGGGATAATTTCAGAGACCTCCCTTCAGGTTTCACTCTATAACACCTATCTTCCTTGTGGTTTACGATATTACGTCTACCTCTCTTATTTTCATTTTCTTGAACCATTCTTTAAACCTATTTAAAATAAATATAAAGTAATTTAGATTTGACATTTTTACCCTTCTATGTATTAATTTCTTCATATTAATAAATATTATATAAAAAATACTCATTTAACAAATACTTTAAAAATAAATCAGCACAAATAAATTTTCTTAAGAATTAAAAGTCTTCTTCTCTTCCAACTTCCACTTTATCAGTCTTATTCAAATTTTTAGCCATCTTCCCTGCAAAAGCAAGCAAATTAGGTATTCTTCTACAAAACTCATATCATCACTGTTGCAATCAACGATTATGTCGTCACTTTAGAAATTATAAATTCAATTGCTTTGAGAAACTAATAGCTTCCTCCATTATTGACCATTCATGCAAGCTTAGATCTAATTTTCAACGATTTATCTCTATTTCTTGGATCATTTTTCTTCTTAGCTTGTGGAAATGTTTATCTAGAACAAAATCTGATCGTTCTTATCGAATTTCTCTCTTGGGGTTATCTTCGATTTGAAGAAATTGTTGCCAGAAAATGATGGGTTATTGTGGGGAAAAAATCATCAGTGAATTGGTAAAGGTGAAATGAAGATGAAGAGTTAATATTTGGTGAAAATGGTGGGTCAGCTTGAATGAAGACTTTGATCTTTGTTTGATAAAAAAAACACACATGTATATATATATATAGTATTAATGTATTTGTGCTGATTTACTTTTTAAAGTATTTGTTAAATGAGTTTTTTTTAAATAATATTTATTAATATGAAGAAATTAATATAAAGATGGGGTAAAATGTCAAATCTAAATTAATTTATATTTATTGTAAATAGGTTTCAAGAATGGTTACAAGAAAATGAAAATAAGGGAGGTAGACGTAATATCGTAAACCACAGGGCAAGAGAGTGTTATAGAGCTAAACCTGGAGGGAGGTCTCTGAAATTATCCCTATGATTTTTGGAGATTATGGTATTTCATCTCATGATTTGAAATCATGAGATAGAATTAGCGTGAAACTGCATGTCCAAACGCTGATTCCATCTCATGATTTCATATCGTGATATGGTATCGCATGGCCAAACGCCTACTACATTGATAAGCACTTAGCATAGATAAAAGACCTTTTCCACAAGAAAAAAATATAAAGTAACATTGAAGTCATTCCAAATTTTCAAAAATACATCTTAACTATTTTAGTGTCCTATTACCCACTAAACAATTTTAAACTGATATTATTACATAATTATTTGATCAGTTTCAGATTTTTAACAGCAATTGCTATGACGCACAAATTTAATGTATATAATTTTTTCAATTTAAGCTTTTCTTTATCCTTTTTTTTTATTTTTTTTCTCACTCACACTTTTTGATATATATTGTTGCTACAGTAAATCATACTTTGTACAATTATTATTAATTGTAGCAACATATCTTATGGAAAAGTATAATCTAAAATAAATTATACTTTGTACACCTAAAATTTGTTGCTACAATTAATAATTTTCCATAATTTTCATATATATATGTTGTTACAATGAATAGTTTTCCATATTCTTCATATATATTGACTTCAAAAGTAAATCCTTCTCAATTGGTAAGTTAATTAAACATTTTCCATTAAGAAGATACTTACTATGAATTTTCATTGTTACTATAATGTTTGAGGTTCTACCATTATAAAAGAAAGGTAGAGTGACTACTTTATTCACCACAAAATTATTCAATGGGAAATTTTGGTGCATCATTTCGCTGTTCTATTTTTCTCATTATTTGCATTTATGGTATGTATTCATCTACAATTTTTCTCATTAACATTTGTTCCAAATTAAATTAATGTATTCGACTAAACTTGTAATCCGTAATCTTGAACCTGCAGACATGTTGATGATGAAACAAGTGAATGGTGATAGTACATGTGATGAACGTTTTCCTTCTTCTATTCCTTGTTCACAACAATCACCACCTTGTGGAACATTTTGTAATCAACGTCATGGACAACACATTTAGTGGGATCTATTAACAGATAATAGATGTTACCCTTTTGTTTAGGAGTCTGTTATTAGTTTTCAGTATTTCAGCCATATGATGATATCCATAGTTAGTCGTCTTTACTGTTTAGGACTTTAATCGTTTCCTGTAATCTAGATTTTTGTTGGTACTGTACTTTATCAGTTTGTACTGGTTCTATTTAAAGAGAAGGTTGTACGTGAATAAATATATCTTTCTCTTCTATATCTCATACCCTTTACATGGTATCAAGAGCTTTTCTTCTCCTCACAGAGTTCTAAGTTCCTTATTACCCACTCACTACCAATGGCACCCTCAGTTACCAATTCTGATGCAACTACCACTACAACCATTGTTCAATTCAACTCGGTTACCCAGCTTCCGATTAGACTTGCTGGCAGCCATAACTTCTCATTGTGGAAGTCCCAACTGTCCATGCTCATGAGAGGACACAATCTTTATGGCCATCTAGATAGGACTATCCCTGCTCTTGCTGAGACCACCACCACCAACAACCTGATAATTTCCAACCCCGATTATGTTAATTGGTTTCACCAAGACCAGTTAATCCAAAACGCAATTTTAGCATCAGTAGATCCCACTCTTGCTTCTATTGTAGCCGTTGCAACCACAACCAAACCAGCCTGAGATTCCCTCCATACCGCTTATGCCAATAAGTCACAAACTCACATATTCAACTTGCGAGATAGCCTCGCTCGTCTCACGAAAGAGAGTCAACCTGTAACGGACTATCTCAACCAAGTTAGATCTCTCTGTGATGAGCTTGTGACTGCAGGAGCTCCTGTCACCAATGCCGAACTCATTGTCAAGATTTTCACTAGTCTTGGACCAGAATATGGCAAAATCTTTGCAGCAATTCGAGCACGTGACACTCCAATTTCATATGCTGAACTTTTTGAAAAGCTTAGCGATCACAAGCTTTTCCTCAAAAACAATGCTCCACCTCAATCCACTATAATTATTGTTGTTGTTGCTCAAAAGTCCATCTCTCAAATGTGGACCAGCGCCATCAACACTAATAGGTGTTCAAACAACAACCAGCAACATTCTCAGTCAGGGCGCAATCATCGCACTAATTCGCAAGAAGTCCACTTAGTGTGTCAGTTATGTGACCGACCTAGACACTCTGCACGCGATTGTCGCTCTCAGTCTCATAATCATTTTCAGGCACAGGCCAACTTTGCTAGACAACAAATATAGCAATCTACCCCATTGATAGTCGATTCAGGCGCTACACATCATGTTGCATCGGATGCCCACGATCTCAACAACGTTGCTGACTACAATGGTCCGGAGGAAATCGCTATGGGAAATGGTAACACCATACCAATCTCTCACACTGGTAACACTGATTTATCTACATCTGATTCTAGCTTTCAATTATCCAATATACTTTGCTCCCCTTCCATTTCTAGTAACTTGATTTTAGTTTCTCAATTTTGTCATGACAATAATACATCTATTGAAATCTTTCCACTCTCTTATCTTGTGAAAGATCTTAGTACAGGGGTGTCGTTATTAGTTCAAGGGCGGATTAGGGGACGCCTCTATGAGTGGCCGCTAGACAATCCTATTTATTCTCAATCTCAATGCAATTTGGTTGTGTCTTTCTATCTGTGGCATCGACGTTTGGGGCATCCAACACGCCGTACTTTAGATTTGTTTTTGAATAAATTTTCCATTCCTATTAAGCAAGACTCTCTTTCCATTTGTAATTCATGTTAATCAAATAAAAGCCACAGGCAATCTTTTTCAAAAAATTCTTTGCAGAGTCACATGCCTCTCCAAATTATTTACAGTGATTTGTGGGGCTTGTCACCAGTTTTATCTGTCGATAGGAAAAGTTATAATGTTTTGTTTGTGGATCAGTTTTCAAAATACATGTGGCTCCACACGATTCAATCCAAACAAGAGGTTTTAGATGTTTTCAAAACACTATCCATTGCTTGAACGTCGGTTTCAAACAAAAATATTGTCTTTTTTATACCGAGGGAGAAGGTGAATTTCAGAGTTTAACTTCTTATTTGAAATCTCAGGGCATTGAACACTTAATATCCCCACCTTATATGCCACAAAGAGTTGATGTAGTTGAAAGAAAACATCGTCATGTTGTTGAGACTGCAAAAACTCTAATGCATCAAGCCTCTTTACCATCCACCTTTTGAAGTTTTGCATGTCATCAAGTTGTTATCCGTGGTTAAAACCATACACAACATAAGCTTGATTCGAAATCAAAGCCCTGTGTCTATTTGGGATTTTCAAATAAATATTATTGTCATCAATGCTTTGACCCGACCATATCCAGAGTTATCTTTCTAGAGATGTAGTATTTTTTTGAAACTAGTTACCCTTTTACCAATATTTTTTCTAAATATAAAAATCAACATTTGAAAATTTCTTGGGATGACTTATCTCCTTCAACAGAGATGCACAATGATATTCCAGCAGCACCACATTATTTTGAACTACCTCAGCCATTGTCTACGGGTGCTCAAAGGTATCTCTATGTTCCTTCGTCACTAGCGTCGCCAAGATCAGGTACATCTCTACGTTCTCTCAACAATCTAGCAAACACCTCTACTACTCCCTGCCCCACTCAATCCACTCCTATTCCTCTATCTCCGGCGACTACCAGTAAGCCACCCATCACCCGAACCTATAGATGTCAAACTTCTACAGTTACCACATCTGTTCAAACCCCTCAACTCCCACCACTACCGTAACCAGACATACGTTCTCACCCAATGGTTACCCGCTCACAAATAAATAGCCTCAAACCCAAGAGTTTTCTTGTTAAAACCAATCCCTCTCCATCAATTCCACGCTCCTTTCGTCAAGCACAACTCTATCCCCAATGGCAAGAAGCAATGAAAGCAAATATGATGCTCTAATCAGAAACCAGACATGGTATTTGGTCCTTAATGATCCCTCTCGAAATGTTGTGGATTGTAAATGGTTGTTTAGAATTAAGCATAAACCTAATGGAAGCATTGATACGTATAAAGCTTACCTAGTAGCCAAAGGCTTCACACAAAGACTTGGGTTAGATTATCATTCCACATTCAGCCATGTTGTCAAGCCTACAACAGTTCGCTTAGTCCTTGCAATTGCTACTCAACGCTCCTGGCATATTCATCAGTTAGATGTCAATAATGCCTTTCTGCAAGGCAGTCTTGAAGAAGACGTGTGCATGCTGCCCTCCTGGTTTTGAGTCCTCTCACTATTCAACATACATTTTCAAGCTCAAAAAGGCCATACACGGACTTAAGCAGGCTCCTAGGGCCTAGTACACCGAACTCATCACCTACTTGACAAGTATTGGGTTTGTTAAATCAAAATCTGACTCGTCTTTGTTTATCTTTCATAATTGTGGTGTTACTGTATATATTTTCATATATGTTAATGACATAATTATTACAGGCAGTATTCAAGGAAGTGTTAGGTCTGTAATTACAGCACTTTCCTTACGATTTTCTCTCAAATATCTTGGCCTCTTGCATTATTTCTTGGGTATTGAATTGATATCCACACCAACTGTCATATTTTTGTCTCAACAAAAATATGTCATGGATCTTCTGGATGAATTGCATATGATTGATTGCAAGGGCGTTCCAACACCAATGACATCACCTTGCACCTTCGTTGATTATGTAGTTGACATTTCCCTTTACAGAAGAGTCATTGGTAAGCTTCACTACAGATCCTTCACTAGGCCTGACATCGGGTTTGTTGTGAGTAAGTTGTCTTAGTTTATGCATAATCCCGAAGCGTCTCACTGGAAAGCTATCAAACGTTTGATGCGCTACTTGAAACACACAAGCACATTGAGAGTTCAGCTCAGTCGCAAACTAGCAGACCGGTTCCTTGCTTATTCTGACTCTGATTGGGTTGGAAATCCACAAGATAGAACATCAACAACAAGTTATGTTATCTACCTTGGGAACTCACCAGTCTCTTGGTCTTCTAAAAAAAAGTCGGTCTCCCACTCATCTACAAAAGCCGAGTACCGAGTTGTTGTTGTTGCTATTTCTGAAGTCAATTGGCTAATGAATTTACTTCAGGAGCTTCACCTATCATTGTCTGTTTCACCAACTGTTTTCTGTGACAACATTAGCACCACCTACATTTGTGCTAATCATATTTTTCACAATAGGATGAAGAATATAGCCATTGACTTTCATTTTGTTCGTGAGCAAGTTCTACAGAAGGCACTTGAGGTTCATCACCTTCACTCTGCTGATCAAGTCGTTGATGTCCTCACCAAGCCTCTTCCCCGCACAACTTTTCAACGCCATTTCCACAAGTTGGGTCTTGTTCCAGTCACCCCCAACTTGTGGGGGCATATTAATAGATAATAGATGTTACCCTTTTGTTTAGGAGTCTGTTATTAGTTTCCTGTATTTCATCCATATGATGATATCCATAGTTAGGCATCTTTATTGTTTAGGACTTTAATCACTTCCTATAATCTAGGTTTCTGTTGGTATTGTACTTTATCAGTTTGTACTGGATCTATTTAAAGAGAAGGTTGTACGTGAATAAAAATATATTTCTCTTGTATATCTCATACCCTTTACAGGATCAAGGTGTGATGATGAAGGCCAAGGACATTTTACTTATGTTTACACCATCAATATACCTTGTCATCCTCTTACTTAGTTATTAGAAATTATATAAATTTTTAGTCTCTTCTAAAAAGAATAAAAGATGAATGAAAAGTTATGTTTTTATTTCATAATTTCTTGTGTTTGTAATTGCACCGCTCTCTCTCTTTATATATATATATATATATTTGAAATTTGGGATTAATCTAATGACCTAATTCTGAAGCCAAGTGATTTGAATTGAGGAAAATCATAAAAATCATAAGCAATAAGAAAATAATGTTTATAAGTATGACTATATCTATATACATTTTTTTTTAAAATTACACTATAAATATTTTTTTAAAATATAGCCAAAATATAGAAGATATAATGTTTTAAGCACTAAAATAAAATAACAAATAATTTGATACTATGATTAAATTACTTTGATACACCATGGAATCACGGATCAATGTGAAACGAACGAATTATACATTAATTTAGGAATCAAAATCAACTAGATACATTAAAAGATCCGCTGAAAGCAACAAAAAAAAAATTGATCGGCTAAAAGCAAAAAAAAAAAATGACGAAGAAATCCTTCCACACTTTCTCTTTTGCTCTGTATGAACCTTGGAGCTTTTTTTTCATTTTCAACAATGACGTCACTCATGGATCTCGACCCAAAGCCTTTACCGGAGCCACCAACAAAGGAATTATACATTAATATAAGAAACAAAAACAACTAGATACATTAAAAAACTGAACTCATATGTATTAGAAAAAGATGAACAACAAAAAATTGAGAAAAAAAATCAACAATCTGATTTGTTAAAAGTAAGAAAAATGATGAAGAAATCCATCTACACTTTTTCTTTTGCTCTATATCAACTTCTGAAGCTTATTGACTTTCAACAATGGAGTCACCCATAGATCTCAACCCTAAGCCCTTACCAGAGTGTCACGCCCCGAGCCTATACCTTGTACGTGACTGGCACTCGAGAACCATTGATGGCCCCAAGCGAACCCTTGGCCTGGCTTAATTCTTAGAGGAAGACTTACTCATAATAAAAGCACTTTAAAACGTAACTATAACTCAAATGATAACTTAGAATGTGTTAGAAATAAACATTCAACTAGCCAAAATGGCAGCTCAAGTCTCATACATCAATAACTGAAATGGAAAAACTCATGAACTAAAAATGTCTAACTATTTATGAAGCCTCTACTAACTTAGATGGACGTCGGAACAAGACCCACGACATCCTAATAATAAGAATGAAATGATAAAGTAAACAATGGATCCCCAGAATACAAGGAGGCTCACCAACAACTCTGAAGTTCAATTGGATCAACGAAGCGCTGGATGCTGATCCTGGTTACCTGTATCTGCATCATAAAATGATGTCGGCCAAATGGCGTCAGTACATAGAATGTATGAGCATGTGAGGGGAAATCTAAAACAAGACATAAGCTTGAACTGGAACTGAAAGAAACACTTACCTCGTCTCAACTCAACTCAACTCATTTCAATATAAAGAAGCAATAAAGATGCAGTATAAAGAAAAAAAAATTAAACAATAGATAGCAACTCAATGTATTGAAACAATACAATAATAACTCAGTTTTGTATATAAAAATACAAGCAACTCTATGGGAGATTCTCTAACCGACAACCATCACTATGAGTTATTTGATGAAACATCATCTAGCCCATGCTGCCAGAACTGTCCTATACCTTGCCGGGGTATAGAACCTACTACTAAGTGGATCCACTAGTTTATGATAAAAACCATTAAGGAATCATCTAAAAAGTATGGTCATTTCTACCCATGATGGCTACATGGTTTATGGAGGCTTTGAGTTATCTGAACTTTTCCCCATATCGGTGCTCAATACTACTCCCAAAATGTAACTGGATCATATGTTTAAAAACATAACTCTTTCTGTGGTTTGAGATTAGTACTCAAAATCTTTATCTTAGAAGAGATGGTACTAAAATTGCTCATGAAAACTCTTTTGGAAATCGATGTTTCCTATCATCTTAAATGTGAAAACATTTACTCTAGGGAATACTTAGTTCCCATATATCATTTTAAAGAAAATGAACTCAGTTCTACTCTTCCTCAAACTCAATTCTTAAGTCTTAAAACAAGTTTAAAATGATTGTATAAAACTTTTTGAAAAGACTCGAAGAACTCTCTAGACTTAACTCTTAACTCTACCTTGAAGTAGAATTATGAATTCAAGGTGAAGATTTATTATAGGAAGGATGTCTTGATAATTAAATGAGTTTTAGATAGTTAATAATGAGAAACGGTTGGAAATATTGTCTGGGAACAAGTCCGCGACGTGGAGATGAATTATAATATTTGGTCGCGAAATAATTTTTGAAACAGTGGAGTCCTCATTCTCTCCGCTATGTGGAGAGGAAAGTTTCACTTCTGAGGAATAGGTCCGCGTCACAAACCTGGTACTTTATTTTCTGCCCGATCTTTTATTACTCATTTTTTTACCCTAATTTGCCTAGAATCGAATGGTTTCTTTCCCAATCACTTAGATTCGAATACTCAACTTATGCACACGATAATCTACTCCAAACTACCCTCAATTCACTAACTTTTATCTAAAGAACTCATCCAATCCATCCTAATTCAAGAATGGAAACAATACTTTCAAAGAACTGTAATCAAGAACATCAAACTTTCAACTTTCTAGGATGAAATTATGCTGAAAAAATATGATTGGCGCGTGGGTGAATGAACCCAATGCTATGTGAACTCGCATACCTCTTAGGGATCAAACCCTTGGTGAAATCCACAATGAAACCTCAAGAACTTGACGAAACCTTGACATTTCTCATCTTTTCTCCTCTTGAACTCTTTTCTAAAACCCTAGCGTGAATTATGATTGTGTAAACTGAACCAAATCAGTTTAGACCCTAAAATGAATTAAATTTGATAGGGTAAGGAAAATACCAAAATACCCCTCATATTTTTGGGTAACTTTCCTTAACTGGACAGCCCGACTTTAACGGGAATATCTCCTTCATACAAGCTCGAAAATTAGCAAACTCAGTGGCGTTGGAAAGAGGATTCCAAGACCTTTTATTTGATATCTTATGGGCCACCTAAATCATCCTTTACTGAAAGTTATGGTCGTTTGAAGTTGACCCACTACCCATAACTTATGCATAACTTACGAAATTTCGGATTTTTCTATTTCCAATCTAGTTCTTTCTATTCTTAGCTCTTTCAACTACAGAGGTGTTACAATATCTCCCCCTTTGGAACATTCGTCCTCAAATGAGATTACTCTAAGTAGACTAAGGGTGGTAACATCTAACACCCAGTTCAAACACTCAATATGCAAAGTAACAAAACATTTCAACTTAAATAAATACCAAGAAAAGGATTAGTACCTTAATTTGGAATTTCTCCAGACTCAAAGAGATCTGGGTATCTCTTCTTCATATCCTCCTCAGCTTCCTAAGTAGCTTCCTCAACAAACTGATTCCTCCATAGATCCTTGACTGATGCTACCTCCTTGGTTCTCAACTTGTGAACCTGGCGATCTAGAATCTGAATTGGAATCTCTTCATAAGATAAGTTATCCTTAATACCAATATCTTCAGTAGGTATGATAAGTGAAGGATCGCCCATACACTTCTTCAACATAGAAATGTGAAATACTAGATGGACCACTGCTAACTCTTGCGGTATCTCCAACTCATAAGCCACATTACCGATCCTCTTGGATATTCTATAAGGACCAATATACTGAGGACTAAGTTTCCCCTTCTTACCAAATCTTATAAAACCCTTCATGGGTGAAATCTTCAAATAAACCCAATCATCTACTTCAAACTCTAAGTCTTTTTTCCAAACATCTCTATAGGACTTCTGACGACTCTGCATTGTTTTCAACCTCTCTTGAATAATCTTCACTTTCTCCATAGCTTGATGAACCAAATCCGGCCCTATCATCCTAGCTTCACCAACCTCAAACCATCTAATAGGAGATCTACATCCTCTCCCATAAAGAGCCTCATAAAGAGCCATTTGTATGCTAGAGTGATAAATATTATTGGTAGCAAACTCTATGAGAGGTAAGTGATTATCCCAATTACCCTTGAAATCGATCACACACGCCCTTAACATATCCTTTTAAGTCTGAATTGTGCGCTCTTCTTGACCATTTGTCTGTGGATGAAAAGCAATACTTAGGTTCACCTTGGAACCCAAACCTTTCTGGATAGACTTCCAGAATTGTGTGGTGAATCATGCACCTCTATCTGAAATGATGGACACCGAAACTCCATGAAGTTTGACTACCTCTTGAATATATATAACTTAGCATAATCTTCTGTTAAATGGGTAGTCTTTACCGGTAAGAAATAGGTTGATTTAGTCATTTGATCTATAATTACCCAAATCGAATCATGTTTCCTGTGAGACCGTGGTAAACCTGTAATAAAATCCATATTGATCATCTCCCACTTCCATTTTGGAATATCTATGTTCTGAGCCATACCACCGGGCCTCTGGTGCTCTACCTTGACTTGTTGGCAATTCGGGCACTTAACAACGAACTATATGATACCCCTCTTCATACTACTCCACCTATAGACTTCTCTCACGACATAATACAATTTTGTGGAGCCCGGATTGATAGAATATTTGGAGCTATGAGCTTCCTCCATGATCCTCTCTTGGATTTCATCCACCTTTGGTACACACAATCTACCTTGATACCTCAATACACCATTTACCCTTGTTCAAAAGCTATAACTTTTTGCTTATGAAAATTTTCCTTTAATTCAAGCAAAATAGGACCTTGGTCTTATTTCTCTTTCACCTCAGACACTAATGATGATTCAACCCCATTCATCACCACTAGTCCTCCTTCGTTGGAATCCATTAGTCGGACTCCTAATCGTGCAAGTTTATGTGATAAGTTTGAGATTTTGACTCATTTGGGGCTTTGTTTATATAGATTTAGTGTCCTCAAATGCTTCATTTTTGCCATAAACTAATGTCAAATCCTTGGTTTTTAGGTATATGGATTGAGGAACAAATAAAGGACACTAACAAGCAAAAAGGAACAAAACAAACTGAAGAAATGAAGAAAGGCAAGCTTGGGGATCGCCAAGGGAACTTGGTGAATCGCCGAGTGGCTATCTGACCACCTAAAATTCTAGTGTGCCAAGCCCTGAAGGAAAGAACCAAGTTGGAAATGAAAAGGAGTAGTCGGCGGATCGCCAAGCAATTCTGCAAAGCAAAGATAGATCTCCCAAACTTACAGACCTCGAGGATGCTGAATACCAAGGCGAAAAGGCGATGGAAGAAGTCAAAGGATGGCTCGTCGAGTAGTTCAGCGGGCCAGACTTACCTCACCGAATTTGGCGACTATAAATTAGATTTTGGACATTGAGTTTGGAGCTATCTTTTATTTGAGCTAAGAACAATTTTCTATTAAGTTTTTCTTAATTTTTAAAGAACCTTAGAGATTCAATTTGGAGATTTTGGAAGTGGATTTCGAATATTCTGCAAATGGATAATCGATTTGGTAATCATTTTTACCCTTTTATGATGTTTGGCTAAAACCCCAATTCTTGGGGTGTGATCATGTGATTATGGGTTGAATTAGTTTATGGGTATTGTTAATTACTAGTTTAAATGTTATTTTGAAGTGAGTTTCATCATTAATTGAGGATTAGTCTTTGTGTTCTTGCCTTTCTCGAGAGAGAAGTTTTAGAACTAAGATTATTGATTAATGATTTGTGGGTATTGGGTTGATCTGGGTTTAGCTCGAGAGAGTGAATCGTAAACCCAATCCTACCCATCTAGCTCGAAAGAGCGAATGAATTAAGGTGTGGGTTGTTCTTCATTGTCATGCTTGTTGATGTTCGAAAATCACCTAATTTGGGGTAGTTGTTCGAGAGAAAGCTATCTCTCTTATAGTCTAGCCTACTCACTGATTTTTAGTTGTTTACTAGTAGTTTCAATTACCCATACACCTATATTTGCCTATAATCGATCACATCCCGAGAATCCTTCGCCCTATTGTTATTTCATAGTTTTTATGACTATTTGTAGTTGATAATTAAAAATCAAAACCCCAATCTGACATTCTGGTCACCCCTTTATTTGATTAATGTCTTTTTTGATAATTTCTATTCCTATGGCTGATTAGACCACGTTTGCACTTCATATTTGAATTTGAAACACGTACCGCTCCATGTGGGATATGACCTCAACTCATTTAGTTGGGTTTTATGCTAATTTGAGATTGTTGACACCTAAAATTGGATGAGGTGTGCTTGAAACGTTAAAATCAAAATGGCGCCGCTGTCGGGGAGTGGTGTTGTTTGAAATTCTTTTGGTGAAGTTGAATTGTGTTGTTTTTAGTTATAGTTGAATCTACTTACTTTTAGTTTTGGTTGTGTGTTGCTTGTGTTAAAACAGAATGGGAGATGAGCAGTAGCAGTGGTAGCCAAGTGGTCCACCAAGATGATGTCGGAAACCTCAATGACCCAAACATCAATGACCCAGTCCAAATGGGTGGTGTTGGGGCTATTCATTTGCCTCCAGCTGAAGGAAATGTTATGTTTCACATCACAAGCACTATGCTTGAGCTCCTATAACTGAAGGGTTTGTTTGGGGGGCTAGCTCATAAGGATCCCCATGAGCATCTCAGAAATTTTGTTGATGTATGTGGACCGTTCTCATTTAAGAACATATCACAAGAATCGGTCTGGATGAGGTTGTTCCCATTTTCTCTTATAGAAGAGGCAAGTAAGTGGTTGGCTGAGTTGCCAAAAGATTCTATCATTTCTTGGATAGAGCTGATCACAATGTTCTAAGTGAGATTCTTTCCTCCATCGAAGATGATGATACTTCGAGATGGTATCCAAAGTTTCAAGTGCTTGGAGGGTGAGCCAATCCATGAGACATGGCTGAGGTTTAAGAAGCTGGTGCTGCAGTGCCCAACTCATGGGCTTCCAGATAAGGTGTTGCTGGAATTTTTCTATAGAGGTCTTGATTTGGTAAATAGAGGAGTGATTGACCAACTTTCTCCGGGTGGTATAATATGACAGCCCTACGCAATAGCGTCCCAACTCCTTGATTGCATGACCAAGATAAATAGGGCATGGTATACTCGCGAAGACCAAGTCTCTCCTCTCACTTATGAAATGATGAAAGAACAAATCATAAAAGATCAAGAGAGACTCTCACTTATGAAATGATTAAAGAACAAATCATAAAAGATCCAGACAGAGACCAGAGCATGGCCAAAATGATGACCCAACTGGATATCTTGGCCAAAAATGTCATGGAATTTGAAGCGTTGTACAATAAGGATCAAGGAGGACTTTATCATGCAAAATACTCATGGCCGGGAGACAACCAAGGATGGAATACAAAGGGGGAGAAGGATAGGTATGTTCCTCCCCATGAGCATCGAAAGCCCAAGGACTCTGAGAGTGGCCAGACAGAAGATATGCTCTCACGCATTCTCAACAAGATTGAAGAGTTCGACAAAGTGTTGAAAAAGATTTAAAAAAAAGATGTCTAAACTCTCAATCAGATGGTGACCTCTCACTCAATCTATATCAAGCAGCTAGAGACCAAAATGGGTCAAATTTTGTCTCATCCGAACACAAGACAACAAGGGGGATTGCCTAGTGATACTATGGCAACCCCCAAGAATGAAGCTTGAATGGGTACTTGTGTCGTGCCATGACATTAACCAAGGCGCTTCTTGGGAGGCAACCCAAGTTTTTAATGCTTTAAGTTGATTTTGAATAACGGGTGTTGATTGTGCAGGTTGAAAAGTGGAATGTGTTTGAGAATGTGCAGGTTGGCGAGCCAAGAGTCCAATCGGCGACTTGTCGAATAGGTCAGCGAGACAAATTTTGTCCTTCGTTCGGACCCTCAAATTGACTGGAGGTCCTATAAAACTCGGTGAGGTAAGTCACCAATTGGTGCATCGCCGAGTGGTTCGGCGTGGTCGACTAATACCGCCGAAAGGGCCGCGAACTGAAAGGTTTTAAAAGGCCAAATGGTTTAAAATTTCAAAATCTTTCATATTCTCTCATTTCTAACCCCGTAAACTCTCACCTGCATTCTAGATCTTCATTACTTTCCCGTATTTTGCTATTTTTCTTTGTTTGTGTGTTTGATCTCGTGCTTGGATTTGGATTACATTGCCGCCTCACGTATCAAATTCTAAATTCGGGAATTCAATTAGTTTTCCGAACACCGAACTCTCAATTAGTAGTTGAACTCGAATGCTCTTGGTAAATGTGTATTTCTTTGTGTTGGGTCTGTGTTTAAATTGTGTTTGATGTGTTGGTTTGCCCATTTTGTGTTTCAAAAATTGTGACTAATTGCTTAAAATGATGAATCCCCGTGTTTAATGCGTAAAAATTGACTTTAAATTATTGGGTTGCATTTATTTTATGTTGGGTCTAGTTGGGTGAAGTCTGAGTAACCCCTTATTGAGCCAAATGACGTAATTTGCCCAATCATGGAGCAGTTGACATCATTCTTAAGGGCAAAAGTTGTCAAATGGCCAATTTTGGCCAAATCGAGGGAAGTCTGAATACCCTGGAGTCATGGGACTTGTATGAATTGCATAGTGTATAAGTTTGATTTTGATTTCGGGGGCTACAGGCTTCATTTTGGGAAACGGGGTTGAAATTTGGCACGTTGGGCAGTTTGGCGAGCTGGGTCGAGCTCGCCGAACGGTTCGGCGGTTTGCCAACGTCCCTATTGATCACCCTTAATTTTGAAATTTGGCTAGTTAGAGTCTGTAACTTTTGGCGGGAAGCTTGTGCTCGCCGAGTTCACTTGGCGACTCGCCGAAAGGGTCTTTTGATCGCCTTTCTGTGCCCCTAACCCTTAAAACACACTGTACTATTTGGTGCGCTAGTCTAGGCTTGCCAAGTGATGTCGGTGATTCACCGAAAGGCCCTGAGCATCGCCAACTTGCCATTTTCTAGGAATTTTTTCAAGCCAATCCTTTCGGCGAACCCAATCTGGCTCGCCAAAGTGACTCGTCGACTGGTTCGGCAAGTCTTTCTGCAACCTTTCTTGGATATTTTCTAACACTTTTCGGTGTATTTTGTAGATATGGCTAGGACAAATTTGGATGAAAGTGGTATGCCGCCCTGCAAACGAGCATGGGGCATCATCATAAATGAAGGAGCAGCTGTCTCCACACAAAAGAGCAAGAAAGCACCTCCGAAGGGAGGTAAGGGAAAGGGCAAAGCGCCCGTAGCTGAGAGACCGGAGCACAACCCTGGCAGTGATAAGGATTCTTTTAACTCTCAGGCCTCACTCTTCGAGCCTAAGGATGACCAACCATTACAGACCCGACGAGCAGAGATTCGTGCAAGAGCTCATTAAGATCCATCTAGGATTCCAGAGTCTACCCCCTGCTGCTGATATCGTGCCAGCTTCAACACAGACGGTGGTTCCAGAACCACCAGTTCAGGGTCCTCCTCCCCGGTTAAAGGCCGAGGGATTGAGGACCATTCTGGAGAAGAAGATATTGTCCATAGATGGTGTGATGGACAGGTACCCTAATGTGTGAGACACCCTCCAGTACCATAGGTTCGAGATCTTCACCAGGCCCCGTGGCCCGTACATTCCCACATGGGTCTGAAAGTTTTGCACGGCGTACAGTGACCTGGTACTAAAGGGAAAGAAGAAGGTCAGTGCCTTTTGACCGGTAGAGTTTGTGGTGGTTCGGGGGAAGGCAGTGAGATGTAGCAGTGATTATATCAACATTGTATTTGATAGAGGGTCATAATTTGAATACCCGAGTTTGGCTACCACTATGACGACTCTGGATGACCTAAAGGGATGGTTAGCTCCCCTTATTTCTAATACCACCCCTAGGTGGATCGAGGCTGGAGTCCCTATTGATAAGAAGGACTTAAACATAGCAGCTTGGTACTGGTTTGGGTTCATCAGCAGCTCGATCATGCCCTCATAGAATGAGTCCATCATCCACCACCTAAAGGCGGCCTATCTCGGATCAATCATAGCCCGGAAGAGCATCAACTTGGGGCAAATCATTGAGCAGGAGATGGCCATGAGGGCCAAACAGCGCCAGACATCCCATCATTTTCCAGTGCTTATTACAGAGTTATTTCAGCGGGATGGAGTTCCTCTTGACTAGAAGAGGTACATTTAGGTCACACCCACATCCTCCACCGACATCTGGCGCATTGAGGCTGAGTACATACGGGATAAGGCGGATAGGAAGAGAGCAGCTCCGATGGATACATCCCCAGAGGTTGATGTTGAGTCTATACCTACAAAGGCAGCTTTGCCTACTCCGGCTTCGGGCCTTCAGGTACATCTACTTCCACTCCTTCCAAAGCCTCAGGTTCTTCTACTACCTCCCAGCCTCCTAGAGCGACTTCAGGTACCACTGTCTCGAGGACTCCGATCACTTAGGCCATGCTCCTCAAGATGGGGCACCTAGCCTATTCTACAGATGTGCGGGCTACCCGCCTAGAGGCCAAGGTGCCGTAGATGATTGAGCGAGCCATTTCAGCTGCTTTGACACCTCTTCAGTCCTCCATTGATGCTCTTACAGCGAGAGTAGAGATTTGTGAGAAAGTACAGAGGGTTTCTACTAAGGTTACGATTTTAAAATCTGAGGTTTTCAAGTTGAGGAAGGATGTGGACCATCTGAAGTCCACAGACTTCACTTTACTGTTTTTGTCAACTAGGCTCCTGCTGATCCGAGTGCTGAGATTCCCGCTCGTGCTGAGGTACCTCCAGCTACCACCGGAGATGATATTGTGGAGGATGATGCTGCTGCTGAATCTGAGGCTGAGACCAATAAGGAGTAGCTTGGGGAGCGAGATGCGACTGTGTATGATGATCTAGCTGACTTAGAAGGTGCGATGTTCGAGACTGCTCTGCTCGACAGACCTCCTTGAGAGAGACTTATATGGCAGGCTCCAGTGGAGCCAGTGTTGATGCTACCTCGGGCACTGATGCCCAAGACCAGAGTGTGACACCGGGCAATGAATAGGTTGGTAAAGGAAGGGCATTTAGGTTCTTTCACCAAAATTGATATGTCAACTTGTGAAATTGTCTTGTTGGAATGATTATGCGTAAACCCTTTGGAAAGGCCAAAAGAGCCGAGTTTCCACTTCAATTAATCCATTCTAATACTTATGGTCTAATGATTGTGAAGGCAAGATCTGGTGCAACATACTTCATTACATTTATTGATGATTTCACGCGCTTTAGTTATGTCTATTTGATTTCTCATAAATCTGAAGCACTTGAGTGCTTTAAAAGATATATGAATGAAGTTGAAAATCAATTAGATAAAAGCATAAAGGCTTTAAGAACTTATCGAGGACGTGAATATTTGTCAAAACAATTTGAAGAATTGTGTACCGAAAAGGGTATTAACAGACAGTTAACTACTCCTTACACACCCCAACAAAATGGTGTAGCTGAAAGAAGGAATAGAACATTATTAGACATGATTAGGTCAATGATGGCGCAAACAAATTTATCTATCTCTTTCTGGAAAGATGCATTATTGACTGTGGTCCACATATTGAACAAAGTGCCTTCAAAATCAGTGTCTTCCACTCCTTATGAACTTTGGACTAGTCATAAAACAAACCCGAATGATCTACGATCGTGGTGGGGTTGTGCAGCATATATTAAAGATCGTTTTAGTGAGTTTGGTAAACTAAGTCCAAAAGCAAAAAAATGTATCTTTATAAGGTATTTGAACACTCCAAAGGGTATGTGTTCATTGATGAACTGGAGGACGGAAGTATTACTGAAATTGTATTGCAAGATGTCAGATTTAAATGATTTTCCCAAAAAGGGGTGAAATAGATGAAGGTGAGCCCCTCTACAAAATGTTGAATTCAGAAGATCAAGTAGTGTCGTCAGATATACTTGATAACTCAAATGATTAAGAAATGATTCCTGGTCCAAGTGGGAGTTATGAATCCCAAAATCCTATAGAGGAATCTGAGCTTCAACTACGTAAGAGTACAAGAAAAGGTGTACCTAAACGATCTTATGATATTGAGGATTATGTTTTCTTAGTATCTCCTACAGAATTGGATGAACCTAATTTTGTAACTGAGGCCTTATCAAGCCTTAAAATGGATGAATGGCTAAAAGCGATGAAAGAAGAATTAGAGTCTATGAAAACCAACAAAGTCTGGGATCTAGTTAACCTTCCTAAGGAACGTAAAGCTATTGGGAATAAATGGATTCTCAAAGTTAAACGCAAATCGGATGGGTCAATAGAAAGACACAAAGCACGATTGGTGGCAAGAAGTTTTACTCAAGAGGTTGGAATAGACTATGAGGAAACTTTTTCACCAGTTGTAAAGTTTACCTCCATACGATTACTTTTAGCTATTGTTGCACGTTTAGATCTAGAATTACACCAAATGGATGTGAATATCGCTTTCCTCAATGGAGAATTAAATGAGGAAGTCTACATGGAAGAACCAATAGGTTTCGTTGTTAAAGGCCAAGAAAAGAAAGTTTGTAAATTGGAAAGATCAATTTATGGCCTAAAGCAATCTTCAAGGCCGTGGTACCTGAGATTTCATAAGGAGGTGATGTCATTTGATTTCACCATGATAGATGAAGACCATTGTATCTATGTGAAAAAGTCCAATGGAAATTTTGTAATTCTTTCTCTTTACGTAGATGATATTTTATTAGCTGAAAATAATTTGGAGTATATGAAAATTGTCAAGTCATGGCTTTCAAAATCATTTGATATGAAAGATATGGGTGAAGCAGACTATATATTGGGTGTTAAGATCCAAAGAGATCGTTCCAAGAAATTTTTAAGTTTATCTCAAGAAACTTCTATTAAGAAAATATTGGAACATTTTCTCAAGAAACTTCTATTAAGAAAATATTGGAACATTTTCGAATGAATAGTTGTAAATCCATGGATACTCCTGTAGCAAGGGGTGAAACTTTAAGCCTTGAAATGTGTCCGAAGACTGAAAAAGAAAAGGAAGATGTGTCTCGAGTTCCTTATTCTATTGTTCTCGGGAGTTTGATGTATGCTATGATGTGTACTCGCCCAGACATTTGTTATGCCGTGAGTCTGGTTAGCAGGTATCAATCTAATTCTGGAAGAGATTATTGGAAAGTAGTAAAGAGAATATTATGATACCTAAAGGGAACTGCGGATCATACAATATTATAGTGGATCTGATTCATTCATAAGAGATTATACAGATGCCGATTGGGTTGGTAACCGGAATGATAGAAAATCAACATCCGATTATGCTTTCTTACTAAATGGTGATGCTATTTCATGGAAAAGTAAGAAGCAAACTTGCACAACTCTTTCAACCATGGAATCTGAATTCGTGGCTTATGCATCGGCAGTACAAGAAGCGGTTTGGATAAAGAGATTCTTTGAACATTTAAGTATTGCAAAGAATTATAAGGGTCCCATGATTTTATATTGTGATAGTCAAGCGGCTATCGCGTACACGAAGGATCCTGAGTATCACAGCAAGACCAAACATATTGACATCAAGCATAACTTTGTGAGAGATGTAGTGGCAAGTGGATAAATAACTTTGCAATACATTCCTACATGTGAAATGATAGTCAATCTTTTTACGAAGGCCATTTCTAGAGACTTGTTTGAAAAACATGTTAGGGATCTAGGTTTGTGTAGGATTTAATGATATTTCAGTATTGTAAAATAACTTAATTGTTATAATATTCTCTTCAATATAATTCTATTGAATTTATGTTCGAATGCAGTATGCATGTGATATTTTGTAGAAAATAAAGTGTGTCGAACAAGTCGATGTATTAGCTCTCTCACACAAGCAATCGTCTCTTATGTCGAGGAACGTGAAGAGATGAGTTTCAGCATCAAATTATGACTTGTTTTATGAGTCAGACAAGTGTTTATCTAAGAAAATAAGTTTAAGGATCACTGATGAGAGAAACTGGGGTTAAACATCTAGAGGTGTTTAGACCAAGGTTTATATGATGTTGGATAATCGAAAGAATGAGACACATACACCAATATAAGGTGAAAACATCGTAGCACGTGTTTCATACCACGTGTGTCAAGCAATCAATGGGTCAATTCAATAATGGTTCCCTGCTTCTTCATTGTGTGAGACCCTGAAAAGTTAAAATGACTTTTCAATGAAATACCCTTTGACCTTTTGTTGTTTTTTTAAGCTTCAATCGATGTTGTTACTTTAGCATGTTACTAATAACCATGAATGATTCGGCAATGCAATGCATGTCTAGGAAAGCAGTTGAATAGGAACAAATAGATTTAAGTAGAAAGGAAAGACAATTAATTGAATAATAAACCTACATACACAAGCCGGCTATTGCACTAACCATATTGGTATTGAGTGTAATTGTGTGTATAAAGTTAAACATGAACTCAAGTTAACCTCTTTACGAGGATGAGGAATCGAATAAGTAACTACTGAAGTAGTGAACAAAGTCTGGGGGTATTGTGAGTAATAGTGTCCTTAAATTAATAGTGAATTCTTTTCACATGTGATTGAATTCCTATGTTTGTAAAAACCTTGAAAGTAAGCCTTAATACTCACAGGTCGCACGAACTATTTGTCGTATGAATCGTGTGTTTAGTTGATATCATATTGATTTGGGTCTTGTCCACCATGTGCGAAGTGGAGACGTAAGTTTTGGGTTGCGGGTCGCTCATGTGGATCGACCCAACCCGAAGTTTTTTTTTTTTGAAAAAGAGATAAGCACCAATTTGAAAAAGGGATGAGAACAATTACTTTGTAACTGTTTCAACATATACTTATTTCCTCTTTTTTTAAATGAGCGTTGAATACTTTTCAGAAGATGAGAGTGAGGAATACAAAAACAGAGGGAGAAACAAAAAATCTTCTTTACTGATATTAACCAAACAAAAGTGACATATAGTTTGTGAAAACATAACTTTGATTCCTTGAGACTCAAAGTTGGACTTGGAGTAATTTTTCACAAGATTTCATTATCATTTCGCTGTTGTTAACAAGTACACATTATCGTTCCTGTTATGACAATCTTACAAAATGTAAAAAAATATTTTGATAAAATTTTAAAATTGAAGAGAGGTTAAACTAATAGTTGTAAAAGGAAGGTGGAGTTGTGGTAAAAATGACATTGAAAGTGAGGAGTTTCAATGGAGATGACAACGAATTTTTGGAGAAGAAAGAAGAAAGAAAAAGAAAAAAAGGTTAAAATAACAAGAATTTTTTTTAAACGAACTCGTAAAAATAAAAATTCACTATTTTATATTGCTCACGTTTCTTTAATGTCAGGTAGACAAAAAATGAATCAATTCAAAATTGTTTAAGAATAATAGCACACCATATAACTAAAGTGTCTTTTTAAAAATTCAATACAATTTTAATTTTCAGGTATCACTTTTTGTGTTTTCTCTTTCCATAAACTAATTATATGACGTACCAAATCAATCTAAACTCATTACTTAAGGACTACTTTAATCATTTCTCTAACTTTTTATATTTATTATATACACATGGTGCTCTTTGAGAATGCCGGTGAGCAGCGTTTAGCAAATGTTTTTTTAGCTTTTGAGGGTATAAAAACCCTATAAGCATAGAAGTTTGTTGCAAAGATGATGGCACTGTCGGAGCTCACCGATGACATTGTTGGGAGCATGGCCGTTGGAGCCACTTTCTCAGATTTTGTGAGTTTCTCCTTCGACACATTTATATCCAATTGAGAGTTTTGAGTCCCAAGCTAGTTGGGTTCGGTTCCGTTGAGTACATCTGCTTAAACACAAGGAATGAACAACTAAATAAATAATTGAGCCCTCTTTTGGAGAATGAAAGACTTGATACATGTGAATTTTTGACTGAAACTCTTAGGCGATCGATCCCCTTGGGGGGCATCACAAATGATTTTTATTGAAGTTAACATCTTTACCCAATGGAATTTGAGTTTTAGATGATAGATGGATTAGGGTCATTGTTTTTGGTATATTCTAGATTAAGATGAGTCCTTGTTAAATATATCACATCCTATAATTTGTAATTTTTAATATCAATGTGCCATTTGCTGTAGCTGTTTAGGTATTTTATCTTTTGGAGAAAACTTTAGTACTTCTTGTGATACCAAATGTCTTTGACATAGCATAGTTTTAGTGATAATCTAACACTATATTCTACTGCTGTTGCTGCTATGTAACATTTACCTTCCGCCTTCCATAATGTAAATGGTTCATATGTGGTCAAAGTAGTTCTAGGACTCAGAAAAATAGCATACTAAAAATGATTGAAGAAAGAAGAACTAAGATGCATTCAGGATAACAGCAAAGCAAAGAAGAGGACATAGGAATTTGGTTAACTTGGTCCTATGTCTACCAGCCCCCTCTCCTTAATGCATTTTGTTTAACTGCAGTTTAAATGCAAAATAGCTAGTTGAAGATGAAATCAATGATGCTTTCTACTTTCGATATGCGATCAAAGAAACCCTTTATCATAATGTGGATAGACAAGATTAATGATGACTAATTGTAAACAAACCTAGGGACAGATCCATACTTTTGAGCTCACCGTACACATTCATGCTCTTTTATGCAACATCATTCTTTTAATCTTTCTTGACCTTTTCTTTTTTTTTACCGTTATCTTGTAGCTTTACTAGAAATTCTGCATCCTGTGAGACGTTCTTATCGTTAATGTAATGCTTTATCAGGATACATATATTTTTTATCGCTGTTTCAATCTATTAATTTTAGCTTTGGATTTACGGCAACCTTGCTTTTACCTGGGCATATCTCTTTTTTTTTAGGGTGGGCAGATAAACTCACTTGATTTTCATCGGACAGAAGATTTGCTGATAACCGCTAGTGAGGATGACTCAATTCGACTTTTTGACATTGCCAATGGGAAGTAAGTTCTTGAAACAAGCTTGCAAGAAAAGCTCTTCGTGTAATTTTCCTATGTATTGTCCACTTACATTATTGTGTCAGGTCATGATTCATGCCAAATTAGTAGATTAAACATCATCCATCATCTATCAAAATATGATGTTTATAGTGTCATCTGAGATTGGAATTCGTTTAACAGAACAGGACTATAATAAGAAAAAGCATAGCAACAATCCTTGAATATGTTATTGTTCAGATCATAACCAGGGTGCAAACCTTCAGTATTGTCTTTTGTCTCCTTTATTTAACGACTTGTAAATCTCCATCAGATCATTACCCATTTTTTGGGCTTATCAGGTTCTGTCAACATCATATTCTTCCAGCTTGCAAATTCTGTCACTGACTTCATGTTTTTAAGTACTAATCCCTCCGTTCAAATTTTTGTTACACACTTTCGGTTTTAGTCCATTCAAAAAGAATGAGACAATTCTAAATTTGGAAACAATTAACTTTCTACTTCCCATTTTTCCTTGAGAAGCTTTTATAACCTCCAAATACCATGGCTTGTTTAACGCCACAAGTTTCAACAATTTTATAGCCACACAATTTCTATGACATATTTCTGCCCACAAGTTTCAAAAATCTGAATCTTTCTTAAACTCCGTGCCAATTCGATCTCTGTCACGTAAATTGGCATGGAGTGAGTATAAATTAGTTGATTTTGTGCAGTTTAAAACTAATATTTTTGAAGTTAGTGTATTTTTCATATATAAAGAGTATATGCACAGATTATGTAATCATCTGGTATTATGAGTTTGTAGTTCCTATAGTTGTCTTTTTCTCTGTGATTATGTATTTCAAAAAGCCTCATGTATTCTGAAAGCAATCCTTCAATCAATATAAGATGTTACTACGTGGGCTTAAAAATGTGAAGAACTTATAGTAGTAGAGCATTTTAAAAAGTTATAGGTTCACAGGAGGACTGCATTAGGCTGCAGCAGCCATTCCATAGAAAAACCTAAACGTTATAGAAAAAAAGTGGCTGAAGAAGTTTCAATCATTTTGGAACTGCGCCATTGGTTGATTAGTATGGCAAACTAAGAACTTCACTTCCAAAGGTGGCCATTATATCAGAACAAGAGTGCAATGACTTTACCATGGTAGGCCTATATACGACTATTTGGGAAGTTACAGAACTCCTGTCTACAGGGCTCTTAAGCATGAAAAGCAACTTTGACATGAATATTTAAGCTATGTTAAGAAGCTTGACTCTAAATATTTTTGGGCTGGAGCGATCTATTGGTGTCATCTTGACTGCGACTGATTCATTTTAATTGTTGATTATGTACCAAGGAAATGTTCCCAGGCCTTTGGTCCAGTGGTAACAGCGCATCGTGTGATGTGTTGGTTAGGCACATTTCACAGGTTCGACCTTACCTTAGACAGAAGCTTAGTATTAAATGGAGAAGGTTCTAAGGGGCAAACCCATTATACACTGAGTTTCAAACCCGGTGCCATTGGATCTAGGGTATTTCTCAGTTCTAAAAATTAATGTACCAAGGAGCGGTTAAATTACTGGTTCAAATTCATTTCCAGATTATCTTCATTGTCCATCATTATAGGAAAGTCTGTCAATGATGGAATCATACTAGTTCCACATTTAACAAAAATACTATTAGGTTGGGGAGAATATAATTACCTTGTGCGTATTTTTCCATTTTGAAATCTTTTATACAACTTAGGGGTTGTTTTGTAGGATGGTTTAGAAAAAACAATGTATGCATTAGGCTTGTTTACTACTAATACTTTGTTCTGTACACTTTTTCAACCTACATTAGTTATACAGTCAATGCATTCATTGCTAATACTTTGTTCTGTATACTTTTTCAACCTACATTAGTTATACAGTCAATGCATTCATTGCTAATACTTTGTTCTGTACACTTTTTTAACCTACATTAGTTATACAGTCGTATTCGGTATTATGCTAAGTATAACTAATACATGGGAAATCATGGTATTAGCAATGCAAAGAGTTTTAATGAATGTATTAGCATGGTTAAAGACACATTTGCCCCTCAAAGCCTTTTCCACATCCTTTCCTCTGGTTATGAAGGGTATTTTTGTAAGCAGATAATTTTCTTTTAGAAATTATGCAATGCATATTGTTTTTGATACACCAAATCAGACACTGCATAATAAATAATCTTAGCATAACTATTGCAAGCATAAATACCAGCATTACTAATACACCGTATTCAACACTATTCTTATGAATCCTACCAAACGACCCCTTAGGCTTTAGACTGATTCAAGACATGATTCTGTTTGTTCCTTAAGCAAGTTTTAACTTTTGCATACTGCAACTAATGTCTCTATGAGCTATCTTAACTAGACCAGAATATGTAGTTCCTATCAAGTTCTTTTTGACCTTCAGGTTGCTGAAGACTACATATCATAAGAAGCATGGAGCTGATCGAATATGCTTTACCCACCACCCTCATTCTGTTATATGCTCTTCAATACACAACTTGGATGTGCATGGAGGTGATTCTCCTTGAACCAACTTCTGATTTTGAATTACATGAAAGGATAGTTTACATGTTGCTTTTTGTCTGCTGCCAGAGTCTTTGCGGTACCTATCCATGTACGATAATCGATGTCTTCGTTACTTTAAGGGACATAAAGAGAGGTAGGTGCTTTTTTCTTGGTATTTTTCTCAGTAATAATTAGAACAATGTGTGTTTTCTGTAGAAATATGGGGATAGACAATGGCCTACCTGATTTTCTTACGAGTGTTTACTATGTAAAAACAGCTGAAATGGTTGTACACATGCCTAGAATGCTTGATTTACTGATTTAATTTGCGCATTTGTTTTCAAATAATTTCTTTTGGATTTAAAAAGATGTTATGGAGGTTTATGTATGTTCTCTCCCAATAGAAATAATAGTTGTTATAAGGTAGAAGAGAAATGAATCCACGGTTAAGGACTAAATGTCCTACAAAACAAACATAACAGACATTTAATGGGTAACATTTTAGGTTTATTTTATGTATAGTAACAGTCATCCGTTGACATTATTCTTTTCCTTTTGTCCCTCTTCCTACCACTTAATTTTGACATAATGATTATCTTTGAATCTGTTACTCTGATTTGGATGCAGGGTTGTGTCACTGTGCATGTCTCCGGTTAATGACAGCTTTTTGTCTGGATCTCTTGACCATAGTGTGAGAATATGGGATCTTCGCGTAAATGCATGCCAGGTTGGTATCACATTTTTATGGAATGAACCTAGTCTTCAATTATCAAAGATTTATTGACTTGTCTTAGAGCATGTTTGGCTTAACTTTAAAAAAAGTAGTTTTTAAAAAGTCAAACTTAAGTAACTTTTAAGTTAAAAAATGAAAAGTAGGGGAGTACCTACTTTTAACTTTATAAAGAATCATTTTAAACTTATTTTAAGTTATTTTTAACTTTGCCAAACACTCTCAAAAGCGAAAAATAACTTGGAAGTAGGTTTAACCAATTTTTAAGTCAAACCAAACAGGCTCTTAGTAACTTAGTGGACTTCTAAAGGGGGGGGGGGGAGATGGGGGAGTAACGGTTGCTTGACCAACTTTCTTAAAATCTGACTAATCCATTGGGTACATGTTACCTCTCCCTTAAGAAGATGAGAAGATATCACCTAGTTTTTTTTTTATCTCTGTTAGGATTTGAACTCTAGTCTCCCATTCCAACTACATTAGATATTAGGTCAACACTCTATGAGGAAAGTCCAATTACACGATTAGTAACATAGGAAAAAGGTGTTATTCAACATATACCCTAAACCCTAATCCTATCCAATGAAACAAAACCAAGAAAAAGTGAAACTAATTAAATGAGCTTTTGGACAAGTTGAGGAAATTAGGACAATCTTTTGTAGAACCGGAAACCACTTACATTTATTAAGGTTGAGTTGTTCTCTCTGTGAACTAAACTTGGCATGTGTAATTGTGGTTCCCACTTATGGACTTTGCAATAGTGTTTTCAGAAGCAATAAATACAAAAATGACAAGGGTCCTAGAGCTTAAAGCAGGAAGCAAAGTGCACGCTTCACTTCAAGCATAATTTTAAAAGAATATCAAAATGAATATAGAACAAATAAAAGGAAACTAGATAAACAAGAGCTCAAAAAAATAATGTATCTATTAGCAAATCGTTCAATTTTCAAAAGAGCTGATACTTTAAGTAGTTTGGTGGTAAGAGGAGTCTTTGTTTAAATTTGAATTTAGTTAGATGATTTGGAGGCAAGAGGTGTATCAGTAGCCTACATTAGGGTGATAAAGGACATGTACAAAGGAGCTAAAACGCAAGTAAGAATGGTGGGAGGAAACTCAGAGCACTTTCTGTTATGGTCCCCCGTTATGGATCTAGTTATGGGACACTGCAAGATAAAATCTGAAGTTTTCTTCCTACGACCTATGGTGCTGGTTGGTTAAGAGAGAACCTGCAATCTCTTGAGTTAAAGTACTCAAAAACTGAAACTACTTTTCTTCTTCCGTTTCCTGAGACAAACAGATGGTTAAAATACAACACTTATAAGATAACTACCCCTAGAAACTACGATATGACTTCCTAACATTACTGGAATGAAAAACTGCATTACTACATGAAAATAACTACTACTAAAAAGAAATAACTACTGTTGTAACTATTGGATGACTAAGGAGTGATAACATTACTTTCCTCCTTCAAATCGTGCTTGTCCTCAAGCGCTAAGTGCGAAAAGTATTAGTATTTCTCTCCAATCAAGCAAACTCTTCCTCATTGTCTATAAAGTCAATCCAAAATAATTTCTTGCATTGATGACCTTGGGTGAATGGTTCATCACAATTGAAACAAAGTCCTTTAAGTCGCCTATCATCCATTTCAGATCTGGTCAGTTTCTTCACAAATTAGGCTTGTTGTTGAGGTGAGAAATTTGCTGTCTTGGATTTGCAAGCATCTAACAATTGCGAACAAACAGGTTGTTCCTTGCATTCATAAAGCCTGGATAAACTCATCACCGTAGCCAAATTTAAAGGATTATGCAACTCAACCTCAATTGCTATTAAATTAGTAAGACCGCTGATATAAAGTTCAATCATTTGCGACCAAGTGAGTGTACCAGCCCACGAATTAACTGCTCAAACTTTTCTTGGTAAACTGCCACAGACCCGATCTGGCATAACGTAGCCATATCTCCCAATTTCTGACTTCTGATTAGTGGCCCAAAACAAAAGTTACATTGACGTTTGAATTCATCCCAAGATGGTTGAGACATATCTATCTCTCGTTGAAGAAACCAAAGTTGTGCATTCCCTTCTAAATGAAAAGAAGCAAGTCCAACCTTTTTTTCTTCTAGAGTTTGTTGGTGTCGAAAGAAGTGTTCACATCTGTTCAACAATCCCAAAGAGTCCTCTTGGCCATTAAATCGTGGGAAATCCAACTTTGTATGTCAAGGAATGATGTAACTTCCTCCTACTTTTGATCTTGACCCTCCTGCCACTTTATTTTTTCCCTTCCAACCACAATTCTAACTTGTATTTTCATTTGAATCAGAATCGACCTTAGAATTCTCTAAATCCTTTGCGAGTGCATCCAAACGAACATTTATTGCTTCCTGTCTGGCCAAATTGGTTGCACGTTCTTCTTGGAACAAGTTCACCAATTGTGCTAGTTGATGTTGAATTTGGTCTCCCATAACTCCCGACTCTGATATGGTCCCTTGTTATGGATCTAGTTATGGGACGGTGCAAGATAAAATCTGAAGTTTTCTTCCTACGACCTATGGTGCTGGTTCGTTTAGAGAGCACCTGCAATCTCTTGAGTTAAAAGTACTGAAAAACTGAAATTACTTTACAAGCATTTCCTGAGACAAGCAAATAGTTTAAATACAACACTTATAAGATAACTACCCCTAGAAACTAGGACATGACTTCCTAACTACAGGAAAGTAACTACTACTAAAAAGAAATAACTACTGCTGTAACTATTGGATTTCTAAGGAGTGATAACACTTGCCTATGGAGATGGGGTAACACCAGGGGTCGACTCTTAAGCCTGTTTCTATGTTATATTTTCCTTGGTGATGGATGTATTGACGCGAGACATTCAAGATGAGGTGCCATGTTGTTGATATTTGTGCATGACATAGTACTAATTGATGAGACACGCAATGGAGTGAATGCTAAGTTAGAGCTGTGGAGACAAACTTTGGAGGCTTAAGGGTTTAGGTTGAGTAGGACTAAGACAAAATATGTGGAGTGCAAATTCAATGACATGATGCATGAGGTAGGCGTGGAAGTGAGGCTTTACGCATAAAATATCCCCAAGAGACATAAATTCAAGTATCTTGGGTCTATAATCTACAGGAGTGGAGACAACGATGATGATATCACACACCGTATTGGTGCGGCGCGGATGAAGTGGAGGCTTGCCTCTAGAGTCTTGTGTGATAAAAAGGTACCATTGAAATTCAAAGGTAAGATTTATAGGGTGGTGGTAAGATCGACAATGTTGTATGAAGTTGAATGTTGGTCAGTCAAGAACACCCATGTCCATAAGATGCATGTTGCAGAGATGAGGATGTTGAAGTGGATGTGTGGTCATACTAGGAGTGATAAAATTAGAAATAAGGATATCCAAAATAAGGTGGGGGGGTGACTCCTGTGGTGGACAAGTTGAGGGAAACGAGACTGAAATGGTTTGAACATGTAAAACAGAGATGGATGGATGCACCAGTGAGGAGGTGCGAGAGGTGGTTATAAAGGGTACGGGGAGAGACAAAGGAAGGCTGAAGAAGTAATGGGGAGAGGTGATAAGATAATAAATGACACAATTTCAGGATACCGAGGACGTGATCCTAGATAGGAAGGTGTGGAGGACTCGCGTCAGGGTAGAATGGTAGTAGGTATTGTAGTGTTGTCTTGCTTAGGGTAGACTGGGGTCTATAATGGTACCTGTTGTATTTTTTTAAAATCAGTATCATTGTTGTTTATGGTGTTTCGATAATAACATGATTTAATTGTTGTTTTGGCTACTTTTGCACTATTCCTTGTTATTTCCTATATTCTCTCCATTGTCTCTTTTATATTCGGAAACAACCTCTCTACCTCCACGAGGTAATTGTAAGGTTTGCGTACATTCTACCTCTCCAGACCTCACTTCTGGGTTTCACTAGGTATGTTGTTGTTGTTAGATGAGTTTAGTTGAGATATTGTAGGCTTTTGAATTTTATTTTGCAGGTTTTGTGCAATTTCTTTTTTTTTTGTTTTTAAGTTGGTTATTTAAAGCTTTCCATGCTAAATAAAATTAAAGTGAGAAAAATTTCAATCATTCTTTCAACCTTTTTTGTTTCACTATCTTTTAAAAACCAACACTTATCTTGAAAGAGAAAAGAAGTAGCTACAAGACGAGTCCTAATTGAGTTACCTTTATCAAAAAAAAAAAAAAAAAGACGAGTCCTAATTGATGAAGTTGAAGATGAATATTTTGACAATCTTGATGAAGAATAAAAGTTCTAAACAATATTGTTTTGATTTTGCTAGTCTTATGGAGGATATTAAGCTACTTTCTAAATTGAAAGATTCGCTGATAGGTGCTCCCTCTGTTACAGTTTGTTTGTCCTGATTTGACTCGACATAGAGTTTAAGAAAGTAAAGAAGACTTATGCATCTTGTGGATTTAGTCTAAAGGTGTGTGTAATGTATCAAAATGTCCTTTGAATCTGGTGGTCATGCCAGGTAGAATACTGAGTGTAAAGAGTTTCTAAATATAGAAAGTGGTGTTTTTTTGTAACAAATTAAAAAAGAATGTAAGACAAACAAATTGAAATAGAGGAGTACTATTTTTTCCTAGCTCTTGTTTATTTAGTTATATTATTACTTATTAGTGCACTGTTTATTTTGATATTCTTTTAAAACTGTGCTTCAATTTAATGAAGTGTGCGCTTCGCTTAAAGCCTTGTTGCTTTTTTTGCACTTCTCGCTTTTAAAAACACTGTTTTTAAAAGAAAAACAAGCTGGTGCATAGCTGCATTTTATTTGAATATTATTTTTAGATTACTCAGACTAGGTACTCATTGATCTGAAAGAACTGTATTTACAGAGTCAATTTGGCAAGTCACAAAATAGGTTCAATAGCAGTTCTTATTCCTCTATACTCTTCAAGTGTGGGCTTATATGTTTAATTAATGATCTCAGATGTTAATTCTTCAGTGATTAGGGGCAAATTCCCAGGTTCACTAGGAACCTTTTTGACATTGTAGAATTGCAACTGTGGCAGAAATAGCCTCAGATTACAGCCATTTGCTTGTGCATGCATGACTGGGGTGAAGACACTATCTATGCCTTTAGTCCCACTTACTTTTGAGCAGGTTGGATGCTAATCAGCTGTTATGTTAGCATTTGTTAGCTCTCACAAATATTAGAAGTTCAGGTCCAGTGTGCTGTAGTGTTAAGTTAGTGTAAAGAACACCAGCAGTTGGTACTAGCTTGTCAAACTTCTACCTTATGAAACACATGCTTGTGATATATACTCACTCTTGCAGTTTTCAGGGGATTTTGCGTCTAAGAGGTAGGCCTGCAGTTGCTTATGACCAACAAGGCCTCGTCTTTGCAGTGGCAATGGAAGGGGGTGCCATCAAATTGTTTGATTCAAGACATTTTGACAAGGTTTGTGCCTCTAAAGTTCAGCTTCCTTTTGCATTACAAATAATGATTTTTTTCTTATGTTGTGATATGTAGGGGCCCTTTGAAACCTTCCTAGTGGGTGGAGATACAGCTGAGGTTTGTGACATAAAATTCAGCAATGATGGAAAATCAATGCTTTTAACAACTACTAGTAATAGCATCTATGTGCTTGACGCCTATGCAGGAGAGAAGGTTATTTTTCCATCAGAATTCTTCCCTTTCTGCTCTAGATTCTTATCTTGTTTCCTACTCCTTCCATCCCATTTTATGTGGCACCGTTTGACTTGGCACGGCATTTAAGAAAAAAAGGAAGAGTTTTGAAACTTGTGGTCTAAAACAATCCTTTGATATTTGTGTGGTTGTAAATCATTTCATTAAGGGTAAAAGAGAATTTTAAAGTTGAATTGTTTTTAATTATAGTAAGGTGACACTCTTTTTGAGAACACTAAAAAGGAAAGGTGCCACATAAAATGGGACGGAGCGAGTGCTATTTTTCATGATGTTTTGCGGACTTATCCAACACTAAATAACTATTTTACTGGTGCAGCGGTGTGGGTTTAATCTGGATCCTTCCCCGACAGCAATGGAGGCAACCTTTACACCAGACGGCCAGTATGTTTTTTCAGGTATTAGGTTAAATTTTTTGAGCTTATTATTAACCGAAGAATAATCTTCCTATATTATTGTTGGAGCTTAGATATTAGACTTAGCATGATCCCACTTTACTCCAGCCTTGGTGTGTATGTTTACATGTCATTTATGCTTGTGGACCGTAGCAGACTGCCAGATGAATTAGTTGGAGAGCATGCAAGCTGTCTGGGGACACAGACATCATTAAAAAAAGTCGAATGTCCTATAGGAATGTCGAAGCAGTATTCTATACTTCCAGAATACCAGCCCTATCTTTGTGCCTTTTGGTCCTTATTTTTCTGGAATATTTCATAGCCTGACCTTGGGAGCCTTATTAGTTGCCAGTTATGCATAGGTTATCATTTGGACACACTACAAAAATGTTAACCATGTATGAACGTGTTTTTCATTTTCTATCTTTACTGATTAATGATCATTTACTGAAATAAAAATAGATGAGTGAGAAAGTGAAAGAGTATACCTATAATCTTAGAGCTTGACTAGTACGATTCTTGTATTTAAGTTGTGAACCACCAGTAACCTTGTATAAGCACAATGACTTGGCCGGTCATCAGAATTTAACACTCTTTCGGGCCCTTTCAGGAAAAAGTTAAATGGAAAAAATGGTTTTCTAGCAAGAAGCTAGAGCATATTGCAGACATTGTTTAGACAAAGAGTATGAGGGAAAAGAATTTTTGGCACTAGGAATTATGGTGAAAATAATCTTTGGGCAATAGTGATCATGCATTGCCAGCGCTGTAATTCTTTTTGTCTTGCGCCTCCACTTTGATGAGAATTGTTCTGCTGTCAAGCTTGGTTCTTATTTTTCATCCTGTTCTTAATATGAAGTGCTCACTGTCAAATGCAAACTTGAGGCATTCTTCTCTATGATCTTATAGTTGATACTAGAACTAAAATGGTCTGTATTCATGCTTTAAGGTTCAGGAGATGGAAGCTTGCATGCGTGGCACATCGACACGCAAAAAAAGGTCTCCCTTGGTTACTCTCTCTCTATTGGGCCTTTTTTACAGCTATCATTTGGGTCTTGGGAGCTGGAAATTTGGACAATCATTGATCCATCTGTTTGAGAATTGTGCCTTTTTGTGTACCCTTATATTACTCATAAGGAGAACTTATCTACACTCCGTGTTTACCCTAGACCTTTGAACACATGTCATGTTTATTTCATATGCTCTTTTATCAGATGTATATTATGGCTTTAATTTTCCATTACTCATCAGTACAGTTTGTGTATTCTTTGATCTTCCAAGGACTAAGAAAATGACTGTTTTGATAGATTTGTAGCTGGGATAGCCACATAGGTGTGGCATCGTGCTTGAAATGGGCGCCAAGAAGAGTCATGTTTGTTGCTGCATCATCAGTTCTTACCTTTTGGATTCCTGATCATAGAGGTCCTGGTGAAGCCGCTGGAGTCCAAGTAGAAGAACAAGTTACTCTTACTCAATGACGTCTTTATAAGTTACATGTAGGTGTAAACACACCTGGGCACTCTTAGAAGTTATATGGCCATTGTTGATTTGATTCTTGTCAGCGCTTTTATTTCCAAAGGTTTGAAATTTTATATGTCCTTTGGCTTCTCAAACCCTATCTCTTCGATATGGATTTTCTCAATCATTTTGCCCACTGCGAGCGTCATTCTACCACGGTAAGCTTTCTCCCCTCCGATCCTGACTTTTAGCTATTGGGTGTAGACGAGTTATCGTTGAAGATCCATATTGACTTCAAACGTGACTTTGTAATTGCAGTTTTAAAAGTTTCAAGTCTGTTTAGGTGGTGTGTACAATGAGGCTTTGCTATATAATTAGACAAACATGTCGAGGGTGACGGTGGAGTAATTAGACAGCTAAAAGGTTATTTTGTTAGAGGGAGCGATATGCAATGGAGGGAGTAATTACATAAGATTGATTTTGAGTGATGTGTATGTATTAGTATTAGGTAATTTAACCGCGCATCGTGCAGTTATAAATAATTTCATTAAGCTTATGAAAATCTTTTCCAATAATGGACTATTATAAAAAATAAAAAATAAAAATTTTTTAAAACATTTCAATATAAATTAAATGATTTGATAATATCACATATCTCAAGAATCGTAAGTCTATAAAGAATGACTTGAAGATATCTAGTCATTTTTATCTTTACATTATATATCATAATATATGTTTGGTAATATAATCATGTTAATATTGATCGGTCTTTCAATGAAACATCACTTTTTTTATTTTTTTTTGTACATGAAAAATATAGAATTTAATAATGTGAAAATTTTATATATGACATTTATTAGACTAATATTTTTCAAGTTATAGCAGTAGAATAAAACTTTCAAGTTGTAACAATAAAAAATTTCAGGTTATAACATTTTATTAAAAAACAAGATTTTTTAATTAATTGTAAAAATCTGTTTTGAAAAAAATAAAAGGATAAAAAAGGAAAATAAATTGCATTTGAAGGAAAAAAAAAAAGAAAAAAACGGAAATAGGTGTGTTAATTAAATTTGAATTGATTGATGATAATTATTAATTAGCATAAATTTATGAGATTCAAAAAAAAAGGAATATTTGTTTTCCTTGTTTAGCTTAAAGCAGTTAAAATTGTTCAAAACAAATTTCTTTTTTGTTTGAACGTTTCTTTCTCTTCTCAATATTTTCTCTAGTTAGTCGTCACTCTCATCTAATTCCTATTCGTTTTTATTCAATAATCTTCATTTTCTTGTAATGGACGGTTTCTTATCAATATTAATAAAGCATGGTGGTAGATGAGATCCTTCCGGTTAGTGTTTTTTGCGATTGTTTTAATCTATATTGGTATACAATCAAACGTTTAAAAAAATTATGAACAGTGATATCAAAAAAAAATTCAGATTTTGTTTGTGTATAATAGTTTTAATTATGGCATTTTTGGTATGAACATTCATTTTTTGAAATTACATTAAATTTGTTTGAAATTGGTATAGATTTTGATATGAACATTCATTTTTTTTGTATGTTTCTGATTAAAAAAATTACATAAAATTTATTTAAATTGGTACACTGGTTATACCATGTTGGTACGATTTTGGCATTATATTTGAATGAGTTTTGTATATTGTTTATCTAATAAATGACAATTAATAGTTAAACGTGGTATTATTTTGGTAATATAGTGACATGACTCTGCTGTGAAAAAGTGACGACTTTTGGCATGAAATAAGTATAATTTTGGCATGAAATAGGTATGAAAAGTGTGCATAAAAATTGAATGAAATTTGTATACTGATTTCAGATTTTTTGTTATGTATAATAATTTTAATTATGACATTTTTTTAAAATGTATAATTTTATATTTTGGTATGAACATTGAATTTATTCATTATTTGTATGATCCAGTTTTTATTTTTTGGTATGTTTCTTGTTAAAAAAAATTAGAGATTTGTTTTTGGAATTTGTATACTATTAATACAAGACATGTACGACAATCAATAATTTGTACACTACTAATTTGTGAATGAATACTCATTAAAAATGTCTATAGCTAAATTTGTTCATTCTTTGTATGAACCATTATTGATTTTTTTGTATGAATTTTCGGTATAAAAATTGACGTAAATTTTGTATGAAATTGGTATAATAGTAAAATCAAATTTGTGTGGAAATTTATAGGTTTTATGGCACAAATCTGGTATGATTCAATTTTTATTTTTGACATTATATTGATATGAAATTGTGCATAATAGTGGGATGAAATTGGTATACTCATTATTTAATAAATGACAATTACTAATTATAAATTGTATGATTTTGTATTCTTTTTGGCATGAATATTATATGAACCAGTGTTTACTTTTGGCATGAAATAGGTATAGAAAGGATGCATAAAAATAGTATGAAATTTGTATACTGATATAACATATGTATAAAAGTAACTTGTACTTTTGTATCTTGTAATACCGACACAATAATTTATGATGGAACATGAAAATAAATTCAAAAGGTGTCGGAGCATAAATTATTGTCACATGGTTCAAAAAGACTGTAGGGAGACCACAACTTGAATGTTGGAAAGGGTTTGCTGATTTGAAATTCAAGAGGTTTAAGGTTACTGCAGTACATGTCGTCGGGGGGACACAACAGGAAGATATGTTCAAATTACCCTGCTGAAAAAAAAGACATGATTTATTTTTATTTTGATTTGGTTGTTTTATTGTGACAAACGCATGTTTTGATTTATTTTTATCTTTTTAAGTTAATGACTTATATATTCAAAACATTTATTATGTGCACTAATTAATCATTTGTGTATTCAGTGTTTTTTAAATGTATAGTAAAAAATTAGATAATACTGGTATATAATTGATATCAACTGGAAAAATTAAGTCAAATCTTAGTATGAAAGTGGTATAAATTTGGTATCAAACTGATGTCTAGTGGTAAGATTGAAAAAACAACATGTAATTGAGATTTCAACTGAAATAGTCAACATAAAACTAGTTAATGTTGTATCCAATTTGTACACTTGGTATGAACTGATATCCCATTGGAAAAATTGAAAAACAACATGTAATTGAGATTTCAATCGAATTAGTCAACCTAAAACTAGTTGATGTTGTACCTAATTAGTATACATTTGGAATCTAACTGATATCCAATTGGAAAAATTGAAAAAACACGTAATTGAGATTTCAACTAAATTAGTCAGCCTAAAACTAGTTAATTTTGTACCCAATTGGTATACATTTGGTATCAAACTGATATCCCATTGGAAAAATTGAAAAAAACAACATGTAATTGAGATTTCAACTGAATTAATCAGCCTATAACAAATTAATTTTGTCTTCAATTGGTATAAATTTGGTATCCAACTGATATCCCATTGGAAAAATTAAAAAACCAACATATAATTGAGATTTCAACTAAATTAGTCAGCCTAAAACAAGTTAATGTTGTATCCAACTGGTATACATTTGGTATCCAACTGATATCTCATCGGAAAAATTGAAATACCAATATGTAATTGAGATTTCAACCAAATTAGACAACCTTAAACAAGTTAATGTTGTATCCAATTGGTATCCAATAGATATTCCACTGAAAAGTGAAAAAAATAAAATGTAATTGATATTTTAACCAAATTAGACAATCTAAAACAAGTCATTTGGTATCCAACTTGAAATTTTAAAACAAAGACTAAAATTAAAAATGTATGAAATTGATATCCAACTGGTATAAAGTTGGGAAGAATAAATCTGACAATGTAAAACAATGCATATAATATGTTGTTGTCAAAAACTGTAGCAAAAGAAATATACATCATGCAAAATCAAAACATGTAATAATTAAAAGTCTAAACTACAATCAAGCATTTCAAAGTTCATTTTCTTGGTCTTGGTGTAGGATAATTGGTAGTATCCTAAAGCATGTTCTTTTGCTATGAGGGGGTCCACCAAATTTGCTAGCAACCATTCTAGTTACTTCACTCTCACCAATTGTGTCATCAACGTTCTTGCTTCTTCCATACTGCCACATGATTGTGGTGTACCTTTTACAGTGGTACTTTGCATCAATGTGAATGAGTACATATCAAAAACTACATTGCTAATATATTTAGCTAAGAGATATGCGTACAATCCACAATCGTTGAAATAACATTGAAGAAGAAATTGAGAAGGAAAGTGAATTATTTATTATGAACAAAACACAATAAGATATGAATACATACTTTGAGCTTGGATCTTGTTGAGGCACATTCTTTATAAATACAACTTTAATTTGAGTTTGGATTGAGGCTTGTCAACATATGTAGGTAGTTTATTCAAATAGAGGTCGAGTCTTTTACCATAAAATCGTGTGCTAGCTAAAAACAATGGTATAATTGTGACAAGTTTATGAACTGCTTTCTCCACATTCTTCGTGTGTAGATCTCATCCCACCATTAAATCATATAAATGTGGAAGAGTTCTACTGATTTTCTTTTTGAATGTAGAAGACGAACGTTGAAGATAGTGAGAGAGAAAAAGTTAATTCTCTGTAAAAGAGAAACATGGGGGTGGGGGTGGGGGTGGGGTTTGCGTGTGGGTAAAAGAGGAAGGTGGGGGTTGTTGTGTGAAATCTGGAAAAAAAATCTCTAAAATGGTGTAAGAGATAATGACAATTGATCTCTAATATTAATGTTATCCCTAAAATGGTGTAAGAGATAATGACAATTGATTCTCTAATATTAATGTTATTTGTCTTACTTATTAATTATAATGTAATTATAAAAATAATAACTAATTAATTAAATTAAATAAAATAAATTATAAATTAAAACTAATCTGTTAATACTTGTAATTAAACTGTTATAAGTAGTAATATAAAAAAAGTATATCTAAAGGCTGTAATATTAAGCCTTAAATAGATATATGGGGTGATTTTTCCTTTGTTAATTTTATGGTTAGAAATACTTCTTGCGAAAAAAAACTACATTGTGAAGTTTTCAAAAATTAGTATAAGTTAAAAATAAGTTAAGACCGTTAATTACCACCACAACGACATAATTATTTTTGTAGAGATAATTTACTTGTCTGAGGCCAAATATTTACCGCTTTTTGTTATTGATACTTTGTTACTAAAACAAAATTTATAGAATGAGAAGCATAAATTTGTTTAACAACAGTAAAATAATATTTTGACCCCTTTTAGAAATTCATTCTTCATTATACTGCTACTCTCAAGGTCCTTCTAGATGCTTCATCTATGCAATTTTGAAACTTCTTCGGAAATATGTTTGTATACTTGTTGCATTATGAAAGTACAAGTAGATCAAAATTTTGAATTTTAAAATAATGTCAAAGAGATAATCTCAAACATGAAAAAATTGAAAATGATTCTAACCTAAATAACTCAAATGCTCATAAATGACTTGGGACAGGAAGGACAACAAATCAATGTTAATAGACAAAAATTTTGTAGCTTAAGTTATTACTTTCATTTAGAGTAGATTTTGTTTCATATTCTTCAAATTAAGCTTGCTGAAAATAGTCATAATTCACCCCAAAAATATTTTGAAGGGCCAATAGAGAAGGAAAAAAGGAAAAATACTAAAACGACGAAAGCATTGTTTAAGTGAGATCATATACATATTAAACGAAAATAGTCAATATAATATTAAGGAGATAACAAAATAGCGAGAAAATGCGTACATTAAGGGAGTAAACTATGATATATCCAATGATGATAATAAACTGTTCTAACGAGAAAAGGACCTATGTTTTGTAATAACATACCTCAAAAATTTGGCTAACACTTCAATCAACTTTCAAATCGCTAGTGATAAAATTTAGTAATAATAGATAAGGATAATTTAAAAATAAAAAAATATGGGCATGCAAAGTCATTAACTCTCAGGAGGATTTTCTCAGAAACAGAAAATCTCATCCTTGTATGTGAAGCAACGACGTTGTCGATGAAGAAATTAGAGATCCTAGGAAAAGACGACAATTTTATTTTAGACTCTAGGATGACGTTTGGGTAGAAGTTGATGTACTATAGTCCGGAAATGACACAACATAACTTCAAGCAATGGAGAAACTACCAACATTGTAATCAATAGTGGTAACTTTTCAACAATTATGTTTTTTCTTCATAATGCACATTCTTCTAACCAAAGTAACATCAACTAAAAAATCTCTAAAGCAGACTAACTCTTCTTCTCCCATATTTTTTGAAGTTAACTTTATTTTATTACAATAAGATAATACTTTAAAGAACTTTTTACCATACAACTCCCTTCTTCTTCTCGCGTGTTTTTTTTTCTTCTTGAATAAATTCATCCCTCTTCTCACCATCAACAATTTCATTGTTCTGTTTTTCTTCTAAAAAATCAAACCAACATCATAAAATTCTTTTTCCAATTATACGCCCTATTTATTTGATTTTTTCAAAGCTTACATGTAATTTTTAGTTATTCTTGTTAAACCCAATTGTTAAGATATTAAACAACTCTCTTTTGTACAATCACAAATTCAGAATATAAAGATAATGAAACATCAATAAATTTGAGTGTGAAATTTAAAGTGGTGGTACACTAGTTACTAACCTCCTTAAACTTAGACTTTTTAATTTTAGGGAAAATTTTCAAAATATCAATATTTTAGAATTTAATGGGACCTCTTATCAACATTTTCAGTAGTTATTAATTAATATTTTAGTTTGTTATTCTTCTGATTTATGTATTTTTATTTATTTGATTTGAAAGAATACAATTATTTAATATCAGAAAGGAGAAATTCATGGGAGAGAATATTTAAAAATAAAAGAACATATCACATAAAATTCTTATCTGTTACAATTTCAAAAGTAATTGATTGTATTCTTTCCAATATGTATGATATGCGAATCATTATGGTTTTCATGTTTGGATTTGTATAATGGCATTTGTATTTCTTTATTAGTTTGTATTGATTCTAATAAGTATATCAAATGGATTTGTAGTATATAAAAAACATATTTGTATCTGTATATTTATGTAAACTCATGTTCATTTAGAAAGGATACAACATTGGTTTGTATATTTTTCAAAAAACGTATATTCTTTCTTAAAATTCCAACAATATTTGTATTCCAGTCATCAAAACATACCAATTTATAAACATAGTAACAGTATTTAAAAAAAAATTGTATTTCATGACAAAAAAATGTATTTCTTATATGTTATGTATTCCAAAAATATATTATATTCAATGTCTAATTTATAGAACATCTACTAAATAGGATTTCAAATTATTTTGTATTCCAAGCATTCAACATACACCAAAATCAAAATAATTCATTCATTCACTGATTGTATCCCAAACAGATTACATATTAAAAAATCTATTTTTTTACTTTGAAATATGACCGGTGATTCTGTACTTTCATCTCCTTTTGGTTCTTCTGGATGTGTGAAAGATGCAAATCATTGAAGAGATAACTAGAATTGCTGAATGTTGATGTCGTCCAACAAAGTGTCTTGGATAAGATATTGACCCGAAACTCCCAAATTGAATATCTCAATGACCGTCTAACCTTTAAATTAAATATTCGGATAGTAGCTTGTGAAGATATTCAAGTGAAGATCCAACATACAAAATGCGATCCAGATTCATTTTTGAATAACTTTTTCAATACCTATTTCTGAATCACTTCCAAACAAATTAAAGAATCAGCAGTTAATGAATACTTGATCGTTTTTATATTTCACCGACAATCTTAAAGTTCAATGAAATCAGTCGAATTCACTTCGAAATTCCAATTAATTATTTCAAAATTTTCTTCCTTGATGAAAACAATCGCAAATCAGTCGAATTCACTTCAACCAAGGTTGAAAATCTTTTGATTGATTTGTTAGAAAAATGGAGGAATTTTATTTTAAAAAGACAAGATTTAAGTTACTTGAGGATATGAAATAATGGAAGAAATCATGAGAGAGAAAGAGAAAAGATAAAATTTGGGTAAAAAATTTAAAGAGAAAGGTGGGTAATGGAGTCTTTTATTTTTTTTTCTTTCATCCTTAGTAAAAAAGTGGGTTCAATTTGAGAAATAAAAGGAAGGTAGATGAATTATATTATGATACACTTTATTGCTAAAATATTGACATTTTGATATTTTTAATAATTATTTTAAACTGTAAATATTTTTAATAATTATGTTAGGAATTTTGACTAGTTAGATAATTTATCCTTAATTTGTTAGATCTAGCTAGTTGAAATAAAAAGGTAAACAAATTAATGTAAACTTATTATCTATTTAATAGAGACTTATTATTTGGGCAAGATAAATTATGTTGGTTGTTGAGTTTAAATAGTTTTTCTTTTGACATGTTGAGTGGAGGAAAAACTACAAGGAAATTATAGTTTTGTTTCATTTTTTTTTTTTTTGTGAACGTCAAAAGTAGACTTACAAGGAATTAGAGAAGCTTTATAAAAATTAGAGATGAAATTTATCACGACGAAGAAGATACAACAGCGTGTATAATTTTTTTTTATTTTTAATAGGTATTTCCTAAAGAGAAGTGGCCGAAGGAATAGAACTGTCTAAAGGGACACAAGAGTTGAAGAAGAGGGTTTAAAGATAAAAATAAAATAGGAAACAAAAAAACCTAAAAGTACAAAGAAAAACATAAAAAAAAATTCCTTAATTCTAAGGGTGCCACATAGGCGGACCTAGTATTCTCATATATATATGAGGTTAGTCCTTGGTCCAAACTGATTTCGAGAATCAAATGAGTTTCTCATATCAAAATATTTTGAATGATTAAATTTTGTGATTTATACAATAGTTTTTACATATATAAATTTATTTAAATTTTTTTGAATATTTTGTATTCAAATTCACGATAAAAAAAATATATGTATATCAAATAAATAATTTGTGGAAATGTGTAATGATAATGACTTGAGAAACATGGGAGAGAACATGAACAAGGTATAGTAATTGAGTATATAAATTTTATTTATAAATTAATTGGACTCAACTCTGAAGAATATTTTGCAATAAGTATCATATATAATTTTAATAATAATAATAATGACAATTACAATAACGATAACAATATATTTAGTGAAATTTCATTAAGTGAGGGTTGGAGAAGGTCGAGGTGTATGCAAAATCTATCATTACCTCATGGAGGTATAGAGGTTGTTTTGGGAAGACCCTCGGCTTAAGTGCATCAATCTCAAGTAAGAGAAGAAGAAAACAATAAAGAAAGCATAACAGTTCACACAAAAAACAGTTTAGTCCTACAAGATAGAACAATACTAGCACAAAAATAAAGTGATAATCTAAACACAATATACAACATATGTTGATAAATAATTTAAAAAAAAAAAAAGGCAAGACCACACTCTACCTCTACTAACCTTCTAACCTAATATGCGACCTCCACTCCTTCCTATCTAAAGTCATGTCCTCAGTAATATGAAGTTGTGCCATGTCTTGTCTAACCAGTTCTCCCTAATAGTTTTTTGGCCAACCTCTACCCCTTTGCGTATGTCACTATCCAAAAATAGACGTGATGACACTTGTCTATTCCCGCAAAGACAAGTCAGCCTCAACCCAACGAAACGAAAGAAATGCGGAAAAAGAAACAAGAACAAGATAAAAGCAGAAAACTTAATCATTCTAATATACCCCCAAAACCTGGTTGTCAAGTGTTCAAGTCACTAATACATAAAGTGCGGAAATGAAAGATAATTACAAGTCTCAATGTCTTTGTTGCTCAAAGAGAACAAACTAAGGAACAAGAAGGCCAATCGGGATGACAAACAACTACCTCTCAACAGTCATTCGACAAGCCTCAGAAATAGGAGAAAAAATAAGAGCAATTACACAGTACCGGGCTCGTAACCTACACAAGTATAGAAGCAAGGAGTGAGTACCAACCAATACGGTACTCAACAAGTAACCAAATAAACAAGACAAACTATCTAGAAATTGAATACTCTTTTCATCCCAACCAAACCTTCTCAAACTACAACCTACATAGAAATTAGCCCAACCTAACAGTTTCACAATACACAGTTCACTAGGCTTAACCACATATAATAGTCACAACTCAACAACCAACATGTATCAAGTATGTCAATTACAAGTAACAAGTAGATCAATCACAAGTAGAAAGTAGATCAATCACAAGTGACATGTAGATCAATCACAAGTATCAAAATGTATCAAGTCACAATAGTAAACTCTTGCCAGAACCATTTTCCTTCGGCACAATACCACTAGCTTGAACCATTCCCCTTCGGTTTTATATCATATCACTAGTTGGAACCATTTTCCTTCGGCTTTATGTCACATTACTTATCAGAACCATTTCCCTTCGGCACATTATCACTAGCCGGAACCATTTCCCTTCGACTTTGTATCATATCTCTAGTCGGAACCATTTTCCTTTGACTTTATATCACATCACTAGCCGGAACCATTTCCCTTCGGCTTTATATCATGTAACTTGCCGAAATTATTTTCCTTCGACATAATATCACATGTCTCATCACAGTACACAGTAACATTAATGCACATAAGCAATTTCACACCATAAAGAAGAGACAATGGTTCAAGCGATTCAAATCCACATTAATGTCATCAAAGCATTTCATCAACCAATTAAATAAGTTTCATAACAAGGCAATTCACAAGCATTATGATCAACACGTTGCCTTTTCAATAATTCTCTTTTTATTCATTAAGGTTAATCAAATGGAACAATGAACCCATCACCTTATTCTCATTACTCCCCAATACACATAATGAAGGGAAATACACGATTCTACTAGATTTACAAGATTTAGGAGATCACTTGCCTCAATTCAATCAAATAGTCAATTCAAGACTTGAGTTTTCCCTTTTTGAACAACCCCCAAAGCACGTGTAACTTATGTTCGCAAAAACAAATAAAAAATCAACCTTCTGAGGTCGATCTTTTGCAAATAAATAAATTATTTTATCTAAAAAATTCAATCTCAGGTGATCGGTTTTGATATTTTATTTTACCTTTAAGAAAATAATTTTCCATGGTTGATTTGCATTTTTTCATTTTTTGGCGTTAACAAATCGACCTACAAAGGTTGGTTAGCATATTTCTGATTATTTGCACTTAAAAAACAACCTTCGGAGGTATACTTCTTTTTCTTTTACTTTTTTTATAAATTCTGACCTTGCGAGATCTAGATTTTTCGACCTCTTTTGAGGTCGTTTTTTTTTTGTTTTTTTTTAGTGGCAAGAGCTTAGTGTACCAAGTTGCCTTTTTTTTATTTGAGATTTTTTGTATCAAAATTTATCTACACCAAAGAGAATATAATACAACATACTTACTACTATTGTCCGATTCACATAAAAAATATTTTGCTTACAAATATAGTAGATAAAATCTATTACAAAAAAAAATCTACAAATAAGATCTAGGAGGAAGTAAAACCAACAAAAAAAAACTTCAATTTAGTGATGTAGCAGGAGAACGAAAAAAAAAGTAAACAAAAACAATGGAAAAAAAAAGGGGGGGGGGGGGGGGGGGGGGGG